>APFE031168281.1:222681-248740 GCA_000404065.3 Pinus taeda | reverse complement strand
GAAGTATTTATACAAATTCTAAACTGAAATATCTTGAAAAAATATCAAGATTGGTTTTACAAATATCTCAAACCGTTTTACATTAATAGAACTTAAATAAAGGACATTCAAAACTAATGAATCTATTTGGCACTAATTTTATGGATTTATGGTGACAAAGAAGAGAAAGTCGAATTGAATAGCAACTCTTAATTGATGATGAGGCCTCCCAGTCACTAACTGCATCCTTTCTTTGTGCATTCTGCTCTAGCAATTCTGCAAGCATAGGGTCCATTGATACCTTTGTATATCTCAATCCGTGATAGATATGTAAAAAGTGAAAGAGGTTATTGTAGATAAGTATGTTTTTGAGAGAAACCTCTCTCAGTTTCCACTTTAGCTCCAGCTATTCACAATATTCTCTGCAAAAAGATGTCAAAACAGGACTTTGCACAGTCCGAAAAATAGACTATGAAGACATGCACTTATCTCACTTTTGGTAATACCTGTTTAAGAAGTGAGATATGTTTTGTAGATTTGCCTGTCAGGAACACAAACCTCCTTCAATTTCTCCAAATGCATCTTTTGTTGGCCACAATATTTTCTGCAAAACTATGACTTAAACAAGAAATTTCTGAAGAATGTACCATTTCTGCTCTGATTTCATATTTTAACCTTAAATTTCTTTTAATTGTTTTTCATTTTTACTTTGGATAAACTTCATTGTTTCTTGTGAAAGTGTTTTCATCTCTATTTAACCCTTACTACCTCCATGTTTAATTTTACTGTTTACTTTTACCACTCTGTTTTTTCATCTATCTTCACTTTGACATGAATCTGTGTGCTTTGTAACTGTATTCCCTGCTATTTGTCTTCATGCTAGCTGCTTTACTTGACTTGGTCTTCAATCTAATACTCTTTAAACCTAATACACTTTGACTATTCTTTATTGTGTCCTATTACCTTCACTGTATATTTTAGGTTTTTACTGTCTATTTCAACAATAAATCATTTAATTTCATGTTTCATCTGCTTATTTTTTAACTGTATGTTTTATTTCCATCTTTGTTTGAATAGATTTGATAACAATCTCGGAGTAAACAGGTCTTATGACTAGTATTAAGACTGTTTATCCAAGGCTGCGGTCTTTTGATCGCCTGTAAAACAAAACAAACTGTTAGGAAAACGTTGGATTGACAGATAGGGTCATTAATGGCATTATCGGGCTTTATAGGTCTATGGAGTGAGTCCAAACTGATTTTGGGAGGTAAACCATGTTTGAATTGGTTAGCAGAGGCTTCAGGCAGCACAGAAGTGTTACATTGGATTTTACTGCACAAACAGGGGAAAACGAGCAACACTGGGGTTTTTGTGTTTAAACAGGTAAAAGTTTGATTTGTTTGAATTTTGGCGCAAAGTGAACAGTAGACGTTTTGTCGTGTAGCGGGCAGCGATATGCGGTTTTCTTCCCATCGCTTATGAGTGTTGGGTAGTTTTGGGGGGAGGCCACCAGATTCCACTCATCAGGCGCCACGTTGCATCGGGGCCCAAAGGAAAACAACACATATTGGGTGGGTAAAGTTTAGGTGTTGAGGTCGCTAGATATGTTTAATAATTGTTAGATTAAGGGGAGGCGATCACACGGTGACCGGGGTGGGGAGTTTGTACGAAGGGTAATGGATGGGCCCGACGGATGTTTGACTGTGGCAGGGTTTAAATAAATGATGGTTTAAGGTGGGTTTAGGGTGTCGGGGGTGATTTTATTGGCAAAGGGTTTTGATTATTAATTAATTTTTGGCCGATTAATTAACTCTTCAGTCGGGTTGTGGTATTAATAAAGTTTATGTTTCAAACTTTAGGGGGCAGGGTATTAATAAAAAGGATTTATGTATAGCTATACGGGAAAGGCTTATTTTGCTTTGGGAATTAATTTATATATAAGTATTAAAGATTACTATGAAAATGACAGAGAACGGGTTTACCACTAAGTGTAATGAATATAATTAATTTGCTTATCATAAACACATTATAACTTAGGCTAAAAAGTATTTTTTTGGGGTTTTTTAAGAAAAGGGGTCTCTTTCGTGGGGTGATCACTTTTCCTAGGATAACAAGATTTTATCCTCAGAAAAAGGGGTTTATTAGGGGAAAATGACTTTTCCTTAGAAAAATGGTGTTTTTCTTAGGGAAAGGGATTTGTTTGGGAATATGAGAGAATTGAAGGGGGTGAATGTTTATGAGGGGATTTTTAGCACTTAGGACCTGTAAGTCATTGGGTTGAGGGTCTGGTCCCTCCAGAAGTCAGAGAAATACTCTGAGCCCCTTTGGCTTCAGATTTTGAGTACTTAAGACTTTTTATTGGAAATTAGTTAAGTGAAAGTGCAGTGAATGAAGGAAGTTAGTTAATTGCCTTTGTAGACTTGATGCGTGTCCAATTTTCATCCATACTTAGAACTTTGATGATGAAAGTGATTAATATGCTTTTATCTAACAATCATTACAATTCTGCAACCTTTCTTCTACTTACCCACCTACTCATCCTATCATTTTTACTTCTCTTTATTAGGGTGCACTTAAGCTGGAAAACCCTATCAAAACATTTTTCTTTTCCTTTACAATAGTAATCTAGTTAAATCTAACCTTATTACATCCAAGGGCTCAAATTAAACAATTGTGCTCCTTTATTGACTCTACCTACCTACTTATTTGCCAAGATTACACTGTTTGGTCAAATTTTATTCTCTATCTATAAACATGAAATAGCCAAGCTTAAACATTTTGACTATCATGGATTGTAGCAAAGATTACGAGCTGCACACAATCATTTATTTTGTACAAAAAGTAAATAGTAGTGGCATTTTGACTTGCACACTTTCATGGTCTTTTCTTTCTTGGGGTTCATATTTTTCATATTTTTTGACTTTTTTTATTCTTTTGTTCTTTGATTTTTCTTTTAGGACATACCCTCTTTACATTTTTTTATTTTTTGAATATGGAAAACATTTGCAAAAAGGCAAAGGTATGTACATATTACAGGTTTAATCTCAGCCATTCAAAAATTAAGACTCCTATTGGTATAGGAACCTAACAGGGTGAACTCCTAATTATATTGTTGCCTTATGTGTTAGCTGATTTGCTGCTTTTATTTACTGTTATCTGAGTTTTATTTCAGCATAAGCAAAATTAATTTAAGGCACATGATCAGTTAAAAATAAACACAAGGATACACCTAGTTCAAGCATTATTAATTATCAATTCCGCAATTGGTTAATCATAAGGTCTTGGAAATGTTTTAAGCTTTGAAAGTGGAAGAGGTTCTTGTAAGCTTGACAAGAAGCCTTTAGTGCCCCATTTTCAAATCAAGTGTTGTGATGGATATTTTTAACTTATTTCCAAGTTAAAAAAAGTTTTCCAAAACTATTTTCCTAAGTTATCAAATTCTTATAATTTATATAATGAATTATGTTTATTAAAGAAGAATGGCCATCCAACATATTTATTAAAGTACAACAGTTATCCATGAGATGGAAATCTAGTTTTATTTTGAAATCAAAATTCTATCAAATTCATTGTAAGCTAAACAAACTAATATATGCACAAAATTAAAAAAAGGGCAAAAGAAAAGGTGAAATGCCACTTAGTAGCTTTTTTTGTATATTATTATTATCTATGTCGAGACAGTAGATAATGCATTGGGTTTTGGTCAAACTCATATTATTTTGGGTCTCACAAAAACATTTGCAAAGTTTGAACTTTAACTTTAGAAATTGAAATTTACTATTTTTTAAAAGAAACTTATTTATTTATTAGTAATTTGATTGTCTATCAAATTCAACATATTATTCCCATTGTTATGTCATGCATGTTATTCCCATTGTTATGTCATGTTTTTATGCTAAATATTCACACCTACGCTTTTTCCAAAGAATGCTAACTCTAAGTTTTGCAAATAACACCAACTAATTGTCTTAATTTAATAATATATCAATTAAACCTTAGAGATGAAACTTTATATCACAAGGCATGCTAGCTCTAATTGTTGAAAATACCACTAAATAATTGTCTTAATTTAATATTATATAAATTAAACCTTAGAGATGAAACTTTATATCACCTTAGTAACCTAATGTCCCTCTGCTTAGCTAATTTAGTAGATTGATGTGACATATAAAGTTGTGTGAATACAACCCAATAAAACTACATTAAATTCCAGGCACTGTAAATTTTACTTGTCTTTGCGAATTATTTTTGTATTGTAATTAACTTAAAAGATCAAAATTTCAATCTCAATTACAAATATTCAATTTTGTATAATTTAGTAGTTTTATAGTTTTTTGGGTGTGAAAATTATATTTTCTAATTACAAACATATTATTTATATATAATATTTTGTAATTCCTAGCATGTTATATATATGAATTTTTAAAAGTTTAATAAAAATTGCAAAATCTTTTAATTAACAATACTATATAACAAGTCTTGTAATAATATTTTTTTCTTTTCTTTTATTACTTTAAATTTACTATACAAAAGTAGAAATTTTCATAAATCTAAAATTCTAATCAAATTTTAAAAAATCAAATTAATAGTTTTTTTTGGTCATTTCAGATAAATGGATCTATCCTCTATTAATATCTAAAATCTTAATATGCAATTACATCATCATGTGCATGTTGACAAAACTTGACTATCTAAAATACTTTTGGTAGTTTTTAAGGGGGTGAACTTTTACTCATGCCAAATGTTTTCGGGTTTTGGGTTATTCACATGTTGTCTCACATTTGAAGAAGACAATCTAAAAGCCAATGAAAAGCAGTTTTAGATCATAATCCGCTTATAGTGGTGGATGAATTCATATTTCAACAAATGAAATTAGCAACGAAGTTGTTTATACCTGCAAACAATGCATAATTACAATTTAACAAAATACCTCAATTTACCGATTAGTAAAACCTAAATTGACAGGATTGTAAACCTTAACACTAACTTGAATTCAATGTTTTTACTTTAATTTAGCTATTATTATTTGAACTAAGTCACAGAAACTAGCTACTATGTAGCACTTGTTTGGAGTAAAAGGTAAAATAATTTGTTACTTGGACAAAAGGGTAACATATTTAAATACAAGTGCCAAAAGCATCCAAAGAAATGGAATCGTGAGGATTTTTAATTTTATTTATAAGTTTAATCTCCAATTTTTTATTTATTTTTGTTAGTCAAATTTCAATCATTATATTAACATCAAAGTGCAGAGTAAAAATGCATCCCAAATTCTCTCAGTTCGACCAGACTTGTTGAGATTGGGACCTGGAGGATAACATGAGCTACCGACTTCACACATTATTTTTTGGCTGCCTAGGAGCCATGACATACAAACTATAAACAAAAAGAGAAACATAACATAAAGCAACATATTAAGGGGGGGTTGGGTGGTATTACAGGGGTAGTTGCGAAATAGCCATCATATTCGTGCATATGAAAATCAATATGCTCCACCCTCGCTTCCAGACTGCGAAGGTGTTCATTAGTGCGCCTTTGCTAGTGTCATGGATTATCCAATTGTTTCATGATTTCACTTTGGCCAATTGAATGTCATTGACAAAAGCTACCAGCTCCTTATGGTCATCATACCTTTAGTTCCTGAGGTTGTCCATGTTCACTTTAATGTTCCAAATTTGAGCAGCGATAGACTCCAGCGTCGCTAGAGCAACCACATGCCCCGAGGAGCCATCAACTCTCTCCTTTATCTCACGGCTGCCCGACGAACCTGACCAGGCATCATTGTCCCGCTCTGGTTGATCTATTTTTCGTGGATTGCCACCCCCACAGCATGGTCTCCCTCGGTGGTGAGGCATCCTAACATACCAAAAACCCCTAAATGGGTGACGGACGCAAATACCCTCTCAACCCCACACAACAACAGAAAACAATGTAACTTCTGTCACTACCCCCAAAGAGAATTGTGGGGCTATCCTGCAGTGGTCATCACTGTAGCCAACTCTCCATACCCAGGAAAAGAGGGACAAGGATTCTTCAATGCAAGGCTTTGAAATCTGATCGCAGCGTTACGCGACCTCTTCTACACTTGCCTATGCGTATTTCCTCCAGCTATTTGAGCCCTTCCCAACTGTAATTCCTCATGAGGGCCCTGAGAAACTAAAGTCTTGCCACATGTGCCAATCAGTCCCAAACCATCAATTTCTTGAACAAGTTCCCCACCGCTCACAAACCAGAAGAGGATAGTTTTCCAGTGCTTGGCCAAGGTATGTTTTCCTTGGCTCTTCTCCTCTCCCCTGCACTATGTCACGCAAACAAACTAGGCCGATGAGAATGCCAACTGATTCATTCTTCTTGGACATTCCTGGGTCCCAAGGATCATCCAACGCTACCAACACATCCCGCACTACGCACCGGTTGGCTTCTTCGCCTCTCCCCCAAGGCCTAGACCTAGGCAAGGTGTGCAGGAGCTTCACAACCATTACTGCACTGCACAATACTACCATCTCCCAGGACGAAGCAATGTGTAACCAACTCAAAGGATGAGATTTAATAGCCATCATTATGGGTGAAAGCCTCACATGCTGGCCCTTGCTATCATGTGTATTAAACATGGGGGTGAGGCACGCATGGAGGTCAGATAGGCTCCACCATCACCTCCTCCACCACTTGTCTAGTAATTAAGGCACCCCATCGGGGATAATCTCCAAATTATTAATCATATCATATACTTTGTTTTTTTTAAGTTATTGAAAAAATATAATAATATGATTTAGTGATTTTTAAATTTAAAGATGAAGATAATTAATGACTTGCAAAAACATACAATGGTTGAACAAATCCAAATCCAAAATGTAATTGTGTAATTACATGTTATAGAACATCAAAGTGGCATAAACGGATGGTGATTGAACAACCTTGGTGGTTTGACTTATGCTTAAATATCTTTGAGGTTTTTCTTTTGCTTGATTTATGTCACTTTTTATGGTCGAAACTTCCTAAACTTTCTCCTTTAATCTAAACCTTGATTAATGCTAAGGAATGTAACATAAAGGTGATCTTTCTCAACTTTGGTGTCTAATCAAATTCCAAAAGAGTTGCATTTTGGACCACACCTTAGGCTTATATTTGGGGAAAGGAGGTGTGCAAGGGTTAACGTTGATACTATTGACCCACTTTCAATCTGCCTTTACTTGTATACATTGAGCATTAAGAGCCTCCTAGAGCCTTGTGGAAGGTGGATCTAGAAATTTGGCTCAATGTAGAGCTTTGTTCAAGGTGGTTCAACGCAAATCCTTAAGAATAGTGGATTTTTGTAGCTTTGTGCTTGAGGGCCCTTAAAGCGTTCATTGTAATACAATCTAGTTATTAATATGTGAATATTGATAATGGATGTTTTCTCTATACATTATAAGAATTTTAGCACAACATTATGTTATTATTTTATTGATTTGTTTATGTAAAATACATACTCATATACAATTACATTTATTAATTCTTTTGTTTTTAATTTTTTTTACTAACAAAAACATAGTAAAATAGTAAGCATTTTTTTATTTTTATTTTTATTTTGAATATTTAGTTTAATGGATAAATTTAACTAGTAGTATTTTGCAAGCATAATATGGCAAAGTAAAGATTGGAATAAATTTAGGTTGAAGGACAATGGCAATAAGAGTAATCTATAATAAATTTTGACATGATCAATAATAATCATGTAACATTTGATACCACATAGAAGACATTTCAATGTGTGGCTTGGTATAAAACATGTGGCAAATGGGAAAAAAAAATGTTATTATAAATGCACAACTTTATAGAAATTTGCAAGGTTTAATATTACACAGAAGACATGTAGATGAAGGACTTCGTGTTAAAGATGTGGCAATAAAATAGAAAATGAAAGTGTCATTGAGAAATCCAAAAAACATAAGTGCATGTTAGGTGCAATGTAACACCTTCCACCCCCTTATGTCATCTCGGGTTGTGGGAGTGCTACTTGTTTCACTTGATCTTCAAGGTTTGTTATGAATATGAGGTTACAACAACATGTTTTTCTCAAAGTCTTTGAGTCTTAAAACTAATACCAACATTACATTCAACTCGTCGAGATATTTTAAGTGATATAAATTTTACTTCCTCCAGGTCTCGGTTAGAAAGTTGTGCCCTTTAGAATTTTATCTCATTAAATGAGGCCATATCATCGAGGGAAGTCCATGTGTCATGCACATGGCCATGCTTATCCCATGTGATGCCACACCAGCATTGTGTTGGGTCCATGTAGTACCCATGTCTCCTTAGGTTAGGTGGTCGACATACCAACGTATTGTGTAAACTGGCCAACTCCTGATGGTCTCACAACTAATAATGTGGGGACCATAGGTAATGGTCCCATTAGACATGGGTTCTACTAATAGACTGATACACATACCTCCATGCATACATCTATTAAGTTATAGTCTAGGGATGACATGTCGATGGCTGATGGCCAATGGCCAATGTGGGGGGTCCATAAATCTATGTCATATTGGGTCGGGTTTGTAGGCCTTTCTCTCCATTGAACTCTTTTGAAATCTTGGTGGCCCAAAAGCCCAATGGATCCACCAAATACATTATGTTGGGTCAGGCTCTCGACCACTAACTCCTCCACGCAACTTCTCTACAAGTTTGATGGTAAGAAGGTCTGACATATTAGTGGATATTGGTGTCCACCCGCCTATTCCACTTGGACCCCCACCATTGTTCATTTCAGTTTTTCGATTTCCTTAATTGTAGCACAATTTACTATTTTTGATAGCTTTTCGGGACTTGAACTTCTAGAGTTGTTTTGAGGCCCTAAAAGACGTTTTTTTGGAAAATGGGAAAACTTGAGTCTTTAAATAACATTTGCAGTCAAAAGTTGTATTTCTCAAATACATCTTTCTAACGAAGTATCGTACATGTTATATAGAGATCATATGCCAAAGTTATGACTCCAGGAAATTGATGTACCAATATACCCCAACGGGGCCCACAGTTTTGGCACTTCATCTCCTATGGTTAGTTTTTGGATGTTTAGGGTTTTCCATTGTTTATCAATAATAAATAGGCCTTTGAGCCTCACTGTAACACAGTTCAGAGGCATGTAGCTACCACATCTCTTCTCAAAGATGAACTACCATCACCCGAGCTAGTTTATTTCCATTCTGCTTGTAAGCATCTTTCAGTTCTTTAATATTAATGAAATGAAGATTTATATATGTTGCATCTTTGTATTTATGTTTATATCTATATTATGTTGCGTTCTTATATGTCTGGATTAATGGTATCATAGTGGTTTGCTCTTTCTCTGTTTTTCTTTGCATGTCTTCGACGAGGTCGAGGTATAAGGAGTTAGGGCTTGAGTTAGTTGAACCTTTACAAGACTAGCCTCAGAAACCCCAATGACCTCCCATGGCAGAAGAATGGAAAAATGAGGGAGCAGGAGATCCTTTCAAAATATTTCTCAAGGAAACCCTCGAGCAACAGAGGAAAGCGATGATAGATAACTTTGCCCAGATCCTTCGGCAGTTACCCACAGGCAACACATCTTCATCCAGCAACCACTCTGGAGGCGCCACTCCCTTTAAGGTACAAGTAAACTTTGACATTCCCATATTTGAAGGCCATATAGATGCAGATGTTATAAATAGATGGTAAATTTGTTAGAAGGATATTTTTTTGTTCATGACTTTTCCAATCGAGAAAATATTACTTTTTCACTCCTCAAAACCGTCCCCCATGTCAAGGAATGGTGGGAAACATATTGTTAACAATAGGACGAGAGGGAACCCTCAATTTTTTTAGCCACACCCACTTTGAATTATTTTTATGATGCCATCAAGGAACAATATTACTCTCTTGAGATCTATGAATATAAATACATAAAGTGGACCACACTGCGGTAAGTGAGGGACCAAGACATGTCAGAGTTCTGTCAAAGCCCTGAAAATTGGGTCTACAACAAGGGGGATACCCACCCGGTCCGGACCTTGGTTAGCAGCTCCTTTTCCGTTTGGTATAGTGGGTCCGACTGGGGATATGGGACCAGTTTCCCAATATATATGTGTGTGTGTTTAGAATTGATATTTCCTTTCTAAAAGTTCCTAAGTAAAATGCCTTTATTCTAGCTCTCACCTAATAACATGCAATTGTATTCTAATAAACAGAAATATATAATTCTAAACTAACCCGGAATGTAATCTTTCCGTTATGCGATCTAAAATGATTTCAAATAACAATTGGTAATAAAGATCATTCAACTGTTATGAGAAAAGAATCCAATGAAGATAAACCATTTCGTATAAAAGGTTAGATGAAACAGTTGTGAAAAACATATCGCATAATAAGCTACTTATATATTAAGCATAAATAAATAGCTATCACCGTACAGAAGTGCCAAATGATAACTCAAGCATTCACGCATCAATACATAAACAACTAAACATGAATATCACTTTAACACAAAGGCAGAAATAGTTAAGAGATAAAAGTACCATTTAGAACTAGTTCTACTCATGAGCTTCAAGCAATAATGATTTATCTCTTCTTAATCCAATATCCACTAAGAGTACAAAAGTGCAACATCAGTAGTAGATATTAAATGCAGATATCAATAAATCATGTTCCATTCATTCATCAAAACCTCCTCGGAGGGTGCAAAAGTGCATGTTCTGAGGACAAGTTTTTGACACATTTCAGGACCCTTCTCTAAATGCATGAGAAGGGTTTAAATACTACTAACTAAATCTAAAAATAATTTATTAAAAAAATGTAGGATACAGTTTAAATGACCGTCCTCATTTCAGGAAAAAATAAAGCAAAATTAACACTAACACTGAATCTAAAACTAAAACTAACAACTAACTATTTATGTATCTGTTCCTTGAAATCGCAAGTGTTCAGCATTTGTTTGAGGAGAGTCGGTTGGCCGACTTATGACTTTAACTGTCGTACAAAAATGGAATCGGCAAGAGCTAGCACCATCTTCTCGGCAGAATTGATGATAAATTTGAGAGCCATGCACTGGTTGTGTGGTTTTACCAAATACGCCCAGTAAGAATCCCAATTTAACTTAGTTAATCTTTTAATTGATTCTGCCTTTTCTTGAGATTTTTGTCTCCAGCCTGTCTGCAGATGTTGTACTTTTGGTAGATATCCTGGAGTGGTTTCTGAGATCAGATTTTCCCTGTGTAAATTTTCATTGATGCAGTCAATGACATTGTTTGCTGTTGTGGCTGCTTCTTCTGCCGCTTGTTCTGCTTTCTTGATTTGTGCATCCCACTTGTTAAAGAGCATTTATTTGTGAGTATCATTGATTATTGGTGTGCCTGCCCTTTTCCCTTCCTCTGTTTCTTTCCAAGCCAAATATTCAATAACTCTTTTATCAATTAAATCGTAATCATGTCATAAGTCCACGACTTGATTAGTAATTTTATCGCTTATTTCACAATAAGAGTTCCACTGTGATATTCTTTGGCACAACGATTCCTATTGCTGTAGTAGTTGATCATTTAAGGAAATGGATTCTGTGACGAATTCTGTAAAATTAGGATCATCCTTGTGCATTTCTTGGATAGCCTGTAATTTTTTTTCTCTTTTGGCCAAACTATTCTAGTATCCTATCTACATTTGTTGGAAGTCCTGCTGTAATCTTTCACGTTGTTTCTGTGCTTCGTTGTTGGTGTTGCCTTGTTGCAGCTATAGCTGCAAAACCTGTATTTGATCTTCTGTTTCTTTCAGTAGTTGTTGTACCTTAGATACTTTATGAATGGTCGCAAAGGCATATGCTCCTGCGATCTGGGATAAATTGGTGAGATTTTCAGTGGGATTGGTAGTAGGATCTTGCCATAGGATGTCTAATTTCTCTACATCATGAGAGAGCACATTTTCCAATTTCCTTGTCTTTCTTTGTCTTCTCACCACCACCTTATCCTGTGGACTGTAAAATACATCAAGAGGAGGAATTTCCTCTATTTTGAGCATAAGTTCAGAGTATGGGGTAATGGGAATATGTTCCATTTCTGAGACATTGCTAATTGTTCATGTGACTATATCTTTTGTTGACTGTACATTACTCTCAAGTGTCTTTGTGCTCTGTCCTTCAATATTGATTAAATCATTGAATGTCTCCCATTCTTTATCTAGCTTGGTTCTGACTGATGGTGGTTGGACGATGAGAGGGGGAGGATCTAGCTGTGGAGAGGTCAAAACCTGTTGCTGTGGGAGCTCCTTTGACTGGGCAGTATCCCTTACTGACCCTTCGCTTTTATCATGGTCACTTTTGGACCTCTTAGAGTGTTCTGACATTTCTCTCCTGGATTTAGATTTAGATCTGTCTGTGCCTAAACTTCCACTAAGACTAATACTGGGAGTTGGTTCCCTTACGGGTTCCAAACGTAATTTATCTAAAGGGATATTAGCTAACCTCTTTTCCCTGTATATCTTGAACTCTTGAAATTCTGCTGGAGGAAATCGCATTTGGGCCGAATGCAGAAGGAATGCACCAAGGACTGGTATCATCTCTTCTTGACCAAGGACTGGTACTTATGATAGTAAGTTTTATTGAAAAAGGAAATACAAGCACTAATCGATTTCTTAGTTTTTTATAAGGGTCCCCACTTATTTAGTATTAGTGATAAAACTAAATAAGAAGGGGGGTTGTTGTTGGCCACAACAATTGGCGATTCAGTTGGAAGAACTAGTTATCTCTACTTTTCTTTTGAATTTTCTAAACTTCCAAAAACAAAAACAAAAAAATCAGAAAATCAAACTTTATTATAGAAAGACAAAGTACATCATGCTTTCATCTGTCAATGATATTTTGTTTCTTCTATATTTAACTTTAATTATTTACTTCCTCAAGCTAGTTATTGTATCTACATCAGTCACTACTTGGTTTATAAAGATAAAAACAAAGCCTTCTATGTAAATCAGTTTTAAGTATGCTCATTTTTCATAGGTAGAGCCTCTGCTACCAACAGGCGTTTATAGCCTCGACAGGTTACCTGTTACCCAACAATGATCCTGTATCCTACTTGGAGAAATATACAATTTTCAAAGAGAAATCCATATCCACACATATTGCTTTCATTTTATTTTAACCCTTAAAGAACAATGTCTTGGTTTGGTAGCCAATTTACGATAGTGGCACTCACTTGATTTATAACTTTGTTGAACAAGCTGGCTCATGATGAGACCCCTTGTCTTTTGATTGCAACAATCTTGAGTCATTGCCCTGTTGTGGTATGCAGTATTGGCAAAGTCAGCAAGCTATAACATCTATGATCATGATAAGTTGGCTTGTGATGAGACCTCTTACTCTTTAAGTTAAAGTGTATCATTGGATTATTCCTTGAAAGTTGTAATTCCCTAGGTGGGGAGGAAGTCATTGTTTCCTTAAGATAGCTCTAGACGACAATGGTAGAGTTTTTTGGAAAGAGATTTTCTCCATAGAATATTCGTTTTGTTATTGATACCTTTCATTGTACTGATATAAAACAATTTCCCATTAAAGGTCACTTTTTATCAAAATTTACAAGGTTGAAACTAGTATCATTTCCAGGCCTAGAGCGTTTAGCTGTATCTTTCAATAATAATGATCAATTTTCTAAAAGAATTCTATTTATACAAGCGAAAAAACAAAATCTAAAAGAGATACTTGTCTTTTTTTTGAATTCAAAATGTAACCATTCACAATTGGTTTTATTATGAAAATAAAGAAAAACTAATCTACAAAAATAGAAGAACGATCTCCTATGGAAAGTATTTTTTGAGGATTTGTCCGTTAACAGGTAAAGACTCTCTTTTTCCTATTAAATCATGTAACATAAAAGTAGATGGACCTATGAATTCTGCGATTTGGAAAAGGCCAAGCCACATTCGTTGAAATTTCATATGTTTCCCTTTTTCCCCATGAGCTTTGTCCCATTTTAAAACTAGATCTCCATCTAAAATTCCTTTCTGGATATCATGTTTGAATCAAAAGAAGCTTTTACTAATGCTTGGTGATGAGCATGAGTTATTTTGGCCTGTTCTCGTTGCTCTTCTAGCTTAATTATTTCCAGCTACCTTAGTTGTAAGGAAGAAGTTGGTGCTTCATCAATATATTGAACTAAGGCCAAAGAGGGAATCACTAGATGAGTTGGAAGAACCACTTCTTTCCCATAAACTAAATTAAAGGGAGAAGTTCCAATGGAGGCTTTCTGTGTTATTCGATCTGCCCATAATGCATATATTAAAGACTTGTGCCAATTTTTGTGATTTTGATCAATGATTCGCTTAATGATCCTGATTAAGTTTTGATTCATAGATTTAGCTAGCCCATTCCCCTGTGGGTAATAATTGGCAGATTATTTAAGCTTAAAACCTCTTTTGAGTGCAAATTCAGTCATAGCATTGCCAGAAAAATACGATGCATTATCAAAAATTAAAGCAGAAGGTAAACGAAACCTGGTGATTATGAACTAATCTATGAACTCAATGATGTGTTCGGCATTAGCCGTCTTGAGAGGAACTGCTTCTACCCATTTAGTAAAATAATCTGTTGCCGTAAGGATATACCTATGTTGTTTAGAAGAGTGAGGAACAATCTCACCTATTATGTCCAATCCCCATTTATCAAAAGGTTGTTCAATATTGACTGGTTGCAGCGGCAGTGATGATTTCTTTTGTCTCCCAACAGCAGTTTGACAAACTTCACATTTCTTTACGTAGCTATGTGAGTCTTTGAATAGTGTGGGCCAATACTAGCCTGCACAGAGGATTTTATGTGCAGTAGTATCTCCAACATAATGTCCACCTGTTGGCCCATCGTGGAGTTCCTGCAAGACTTTTTTAGCTTCAGATTTCTCAAGACATCTAAGGAGAACATAATCATAATTCATTCTAAAAAGTACATTGTTCACGAGCTGATATTGTTTAGCCTTCAACCTTAGAGCTCTTTTCTTGGTTTAATCGAGGTTTGGAGGAGCATATCCATTCTTTAGATAAAATATGATATCAGCGTATAATGATTCAACATCGTTTAGGCTTACCTCGTACATTTGTATCTCTACAGATGGTATTTCGAAAATAAGCGATGCTCCAGCCAACATTTTGCAAGAGCCTTGACCTTTTACAATACTTGCTGGTTGATTTCTACATCACATTCTTGTAAAGAAGTAACCCAATTGGCTCTTTTCTCACCCACATCTTTCTGTACTAAGAGATTTCTTACCGTTGGAAACAATACTATGATTTTTGTATGGTTTTTAAGCAGAAAGGGTCTGAAATATTTAATTGCTTAGAAAATAGCATATGCTTGTTTCTCTACGTCTGAATAATTTAACTCAGCCCCTTGTATATTTGAACTGAAAAAAGCAATTGGGGCTTCTGCCTAGTCTTGATTTGCTTAAGTGAGTATCGCAGCATATGCTCTATCAGAGGAAAATGTATATAAAATGAAAGGAACAGAAAAATTTGGAGTTGCTAAAGATGGAGCGTTAACAATTACTTGTTTGATCAAATTGAATGCTTCATATTCGTCTTGGCCCCATTTGAATATTGAATTCTTTTTAATCATTGCTTGTAAAGGAGATACGATCCTTGAAAAAGCTAGAACAAATCTCTTTACAAAATTAATCTGACCAAGGAAAGATTGCATAGCTTCCTTGTTATGGGGTAGGGGTATTTCGGAAATCTCCTTGATTCTATCAGGATCAATATGAATTCAAGATTTTGACACTATGAATCCAAGAAGTTTTCCTTCACTTAATGCAAAAAAGGATTTTTTCGGGTTCAGTGAAATTTTGTACCTTTGACAACGTTGGAAGATCTGTTTTAAATCTCTAAGATGATTGCCTCGTTTCTTGGAGTATACAGTTATATCATCCAAGTAGATTACTACTGATTTGTTTACTAATCCCTTAAATGCGATGTCCATGGCCCTCTAAAATGTGGCACCAGTGTTAATCAGACCAAAAGGCATCTTTTGATATGCATAAGTGCCCCATTTGGTTCTGAACGTGGTCTTTAATTGATCATCGGGATGGACCAACACTTGATTGTAGCGAGAGAAACCATCCAAGAAGGACATTAATTCTGATCCTATGACCGCCTGTAGTATTTGCTCCATGGGAGGTAAAGGAAAATTATCTTTTTGGCAGGCTTTGTTAAGATTTCGAAAGTCAATGCAAATTCTAATCTCTCCATTCTTCTTTCTAACGGGAACCATGTTGGAAACCCATTTAGAATGTCGAACGGGAAAAATAATCTTGGCTTTCAATAACTTATTGAGCTCATATTTGATCTGGTTTTCCAAATTGGGATGGATCTTTCTCAGCTTTTGTTGGACAGGTTTTTCATCATTTATCATTGGGATAGTATGTTGGATATTAGAAGTGTCATAATTTTTTATTTCATCGTAGTTCCAAGCAAAGACACTTTTGTATTGTTTCAAGAGACGAACGTACGCTAATTTTTCTTTAGGAGCTAGGCCAAGGCCTGGGTTGATATTCTGTGGCTTGGAATCAATTCCTAGATTTACTAATTCATAGTTCAAAGTTGAACTTTGTAGTTTTGAATTGGTAGATCTTTTGAATCGATCTTTCAAATCATATAGGTCTTCTAACTTGACTACTGACTTTGGCATAGCATTATTAGTGCTCTCTTGTTGCAATTGTCTGCCATGTTGGTCCTCATCAATTATCTTATTGGTGTAAGATCCTTCAGATGTGAGGAAGCTTACAATATCAGGATCATCGTTGAAAATCCTCCAATTAGTAATGTTATCAGAAATCGAGGGTCTAAAGATTAATTCGATTGAAAATCGATCAAGGGTATAGTCTTCTATGGGAATGAGCTTGGAAGCTACGTTAGCTAAGAGGTCTACACTAGCACTCTGGAGTCTGGGAATTGATGAAATATTAAATGATATAAAGTGTTCAGTCAGATCTTGAACTAAAGATTGATAATGCTTTAAATGACCTGATAAACAATGTATAGTATTTCGTACCTGTTTGATTAGAATTTCAGAATCTCCGAAAACTTGTAGATATTTGATGTCTAATCTGATTGCTTTATATAATCCTTGGACTAAAGCCTCGTATTCTGCGGTATTATTAGTGCAATCGAACTCAAGTCTACAAGTTAGCATAGTTTTGTTTCCTTCTAGACTGATTAACACGCATCCTACTCCTGCTCCTTCATTAGACTTAGAACCGTCAAAAAATAACTTCCAAAATAAAGATTTATTTACAGGACTATCTATAAAATTAATACATTTAGAACCATCTGTTTGAGAAAAAATTTCTACTTGAGATAAAATAGAATGTTCTAAGTAAGGTGAAGTATGAGCGTTAAAATTTCCTAAGAAAGAATCAATAGAGTAGTTGCCAATGATATTATTTTTGTATTCTACTGGTTCATTTTCTCCTTCCAGTGCTGTTACGATGTATTTCTAATGTCTTTCTTGCTCAACTTTTATCTGATTTGGTTTACCATTGTAAGGGAGCCACATGTGCGACCAATTAGTTGTAAAGTATCCATGAAGTTTTTCTGACCAATCTCTGCTAAGAATTAAGCCATAAAATTCTGGAATATCTGCAACTAAAATGTCGATAACTTAACATACCTTTGGATTAGATGACAGCCTTATGGTAACCTGATTTAATTCGTCGATCACTTCAACTTGTGATCGATCCAGCTGAATTATGCGCACAGCAGATTTTTGCAGTTGAACGTTCAACTTTGCACATATTGACTTTGGTAAGATATTAAATGAAGCTCCAGAATCCACTAAACAATTATGCAAATTTCTATTGAAGACTTCATAAGTAAAAAAAAATGGGTAGTATGAGATCTCGACCTTCCTCAAATTAAAGCGATATCATTTGGGTCAACTTTATTAATGACATTAGTTGGAGGTCTTCCCATTTCATGGGAAGCTTGAGAGATTACAGCGGTGGGCAGAGGTGCAACTGGTATAGCATTTTAATTCTTTCAAAAGTACCTTTTGCTGATGTTTTAACTTGCTCAATTCATAAAAGTGATGTTAGCCATAGTCTTTTTCATATCTTCTATGATATTATACTCCATTTCATGTGAAACAATCAGTGTTTTTGATGGAGTTGATGAATCTGTTTGGACTGGGCTTGTGTGAGTCGCTTTAGGTGTTGTTTTCTTGGCTGCGACTTTCTCCTTAGGCATTGAGCTTGCGCTCTTTGACTTAGGATTAGGTTTAGGAGGATCAAGTTGATTTCTACTTCGAGTACTAACCGGTGATACCTCTTGATCCTCTTCATCTGGGAGGATGAAATCCCATATACCTTGTACCTCTACAACTTCTTCTTCATCAGTAGGTTCCTCAGTAGCAATTTCCTCTTCTTATTCTTCTGATTCAACACTTGTGATAGAATTAGGCGGCTTTGGATCGGTCGAAGGGTTTCTTCTATAAGGCTTGTACGGCCTTTTAGAAGAAGTTTCTGCTACTTGTTTCTTAATGTCAACCATTTCGTTAGACATGGTTTTCAAAACTTTTTGCAATCCTTCTAAATCGAATGGATCTTTCGATTGTTTTTCTTGGGGTCTTCCTTAAAAGTAACCTTCTTAGATTTTCATTCATCTAAAGCATTTTTCTTTTCTAAGGCTATGATACGTTTCTCTACCGCTATTGCTTCCTTCATAGTATCAGCTAAAGTTGTTTTGTTAGCCCTATCAACGAAGATTGCTATGTTTGATGGTAAAGCAGAGATGTACCATCCACTTCGCACTTCTTCGCTAGGCTTGGAAGCAGTAGGAATTTTATTTAACAGTTTATTGAAATGTGAATTAAAATCTTTGATAGGTTCTTTTGACTTGGCCCTAAGGTTAGACAGTTCGCTGATCAGTGTCACCGTAGACCTGTCGTCACCGAACTTAGCCAAGAATTGTTCTTGGAAGATATCCCAACTAGTGATAGATCCAAACAGTAATGAGAAATACCATGATACAGCTGCTCCTTTCAGAGTATAAGGAAAAAGTAGGATGATAGCGTCTTCATTTGTAAATCCATTGATATTTATGGATAACATAAAGTTATTTATATGTTCTTCCGCTAGCATGCCTGCTTCAGGGTTAAACTTAGGCAGCCATTTTTCAGGATGGGTTGGTATCTGATTTAAGGGCACAGGCATTAAGATTGCCCCTGGGTTATTCCATGGAGATTGGGCCATCGTTGAACTACTAACAGAGGAAAGCGCAAAAGATGATCCCTGCGGTTGGGAAGATGAGGATATTACGATTCCAGATGATTGAAAAGGAGATGTGGAAGCTGGGTATCAAGGATTCTAAGTGGAATTTTGTATTCAAATACTGCGACTGTCTACACAAGTACATCAAGGATGAGATGGATTTCCTAGAGGTCTCCCCACTTTGCGCCACCTATCAAATCATTATAGTGATCAAGCAAAAATTTGTAGGAATTTATAGGGTAAGTTCCTTAGATAGAACACCAAAGGACACCGCCCACAAACAGATTATAGATCAATACACCAATATCCTTGACATGGTTAAAAACCCTCAAGGAGGGAAACAGTCAATAGCCTGAGCCAACACGACCACTTCAAGAAATTATAATAAAAGAAAGAAAATTTACATAAGCTTCTCTCATGAACGATCACCTTACAAATAACCCTCCATGCTCTTTAAATAGAGACCATGGACCAACTGGGTGTTAAACCACAGATCAAGTGTTGGTAATGCTGAGGAGAGAATGAACCGTTGGATCACTACATATCGTTACCGTCAAATTGTAAGTTACAAAAGTACATAGTAAAGAAACACACTTTACCTAACTCTACACTAGACCAAGTTATACTTAACTATTTCCTATGTGTCGGAATATCCTAACATCCCCCCATAAGAACAACTTGGGATATGATTGAAGGATGTACTAATATGACACAATACGAGAAGGAAGGAGGCACTAGAACCTATCCCCCCTTAGTGAAAACTTCTTGAACTCCAACCATAAATTGAAGTTTAGTAAACTTCGCCTCTATGAGAGCCTTTGTAAAGATGTCTGCAACTTGATCATCGGTTGAACAATATTTCACTTCAAGAACATGGTCATGAATGAGCTTTTTGTTGAAGTGCATGTGTAGTTCAATGTGTTTGTTGCATTGATGTTGGACTGGATCTTTGCATAGTTGAATGGCACTTTGATTATCACACCAAAGTGTAGTCGGATGCTGCTACTGAAAGCCAAACTATGAAAGGATCTGACGAAGCCACAGGGCTTCCTTACTAGCTTCTACGATGCCATGATACTCTACTTCTACTGAAGAAAGATAAATTGCATCATGTTTCTTGCAAGCCCATGTAATAGGTCCAGAACCAAGAGTGAAGACATAACCTGCAGTAGACTTCCGATCATCAGGGTCACTAGCCCAATCGAAATCAAAGAAACCAACCAATTGAGGAGATGCTTTTGCACTGAAATGAATCCCAAATTGAACTGTACCTTGATCATAACGAAGTATTCTTTTAGCTGCTTTCCAATGACTTTCATGTGGTTTTTTCATAAACTGAGAAATAAGGTCAACATCAAAGGAAAGGCCAAGATGAGTATGGATCAGATACAAAAGTTTTCCTACAAGCTTGTGATATAAGGTAGTATCAACTTCAGGGGAAGTATAAGTGACTGAAAGTTTGGCTCCAGACTGAAAGGGAGAAGGGGCTAGCTTACAGTCTTCCATGTGAAAGTGGTGTAGAAGATCAAAGGCATACTTGGACTAGGAAAGGAAAATACCTTCCTTGGATTGCAAGACTTGAAAACCAAGAAAATGATGCAAGTGTCCTAAGTTTGTCATTTCAAACTACATTTTAAGGCTGGACTTCACATGGTTTATAAGGTTAGGATCACTACCAGTAAGGATAAGATCATCAACATAAAGAACAAGAATGATAAGAGACTTACCCACTTTCTTGGTGTAGACAGTATTGTCAGAATGACACCTAGAAAAGCCATAGTTATCTAAAGAAAGGCTATCCATTTTGGCATACCGAAGCTTGAGGGCTTGCTTGAGACCATAAAGGGATTTCTTAAGCCAAAATGCAAGGCTAGAGTCTGTTTGGATAAAGTCATGAGGTTGTTCCATATAGATTTCTTCATGATTGTCCCCATGCAAGAAGGCAGATTTAACATCCATCTGATGGACTTCCCATTTGAAAGAGGCGGAAAGGGAAAGAACAAGGTAGATAGAGTTCATTTTGGCAACAAGGGAGAAGGTTCCATTATAGTCAATGCCTTCAACTTGTGAAAAACCCTTAGCAACAAGACGAGCTTTATGTTTATCAACTTTTCCATCTAGTCCAAACTTGGTTCTGTAAACCCATTTGCATCTAACAATTTTTCGTCCCTTTGGAAGAGGAACAAGATCCCATGTATCATTTTCCAATAATGAACAATATTCTTCATTCATAGCTGCGTCCCAATCTGGATGGCCTGAAGCTTCTGCAAAGGTTTCAAGATCATAATTCGATGAAGCTTGAGCCGGTAAAGAAGAGGCTCTATGGAACTGAGAACTTGTATGTCGCTGATCTATAGGATCACCTTCAAGAGCACCTACTATATCCCGAGTAGAACAAACCCATTTTGGAAGTTGAGGAGTTGAAGGAGGATCCTGAGAAAGTGGGGGAGGATTGTCATCCTCATTGTCATCATCTAGAGAAGAAATAGTTTCAAAAGTAGAAGGGATAGAAAGACGTGGCACATCTGTCGAACTAGGCTTGTAGGCCGATATATTTTCAACAAACTTTACATCTCTTCTAATGATAACATTTTTGGAATTGTGGAATAAGTCTATATCCTTTGACATCTTCAGAATATCCAACAAAAATACATTTTTCACTCTTAGGTTCTAAAGCTTTATGTTTCTCATCTGGAATATGGGCCCATGCTTCACTTCCAAAAACACGAAAGTGACTTACATCTGGTTTAATTGAGCTCCATGCTTCTTCTGGAGTGATATTCTTTAAACCTTAGTAGGAGTGCGATTTATTATATAATTTGCACAATTAATGGCTTCGGCCCAAAAACTAAGACTGAGTCCTTTAGATTGCAGCATACAATTAGCCATTTCCTTTAAGGTGCGATTTTTCCTTTCAGCTACACCATTTTGTTGTGGAGTGTATGGAACAGTATGTTGCATTTGAATTCCATTTTCGGTGCAAAAGTTGATGAATGTGTTTTTAACATATTCTCCACCATTATCAGTTCTTAGCTTCAGAATTTGATGTCCAGATTGTTTTTCAACAAAGGCTTTGAAGGCCAAAAATGTGTTAAATACTTCGCTCTTGAGTTTTAAGAAGTATACCCAAGTGCGTCTGGAGAAATAATCAATGAAAGTTAAGAAATACTTGTAGCTAGAGAATGAAACAACTGGAAGTGGACCACATAAATCACTATGCACAAGCTGTAAAGGGGATGAGGCATGCCAAGAGGCACGTTTTTCAAAACTGTCATGATGATGTTTTCCGAGTACACATCCGGAACAAACACCATCTCCGCAAGATACCATTTCAAGACCTGTCACCATATTTTCTTTACATAGATTTTGAAGGGAGTGATAGTTTAAGTGACCAAATCACTCATGCCAAAGTTTGCTCACTTCATTGTTATGAGCAACAAATACCGATGGAAGATTTGATGACCCAAAGTTATGAAACTTATACAACCTTGTAGAATCATCAGCAATGCTAGTAGCTAAAATCTGTCTGGGATCTCTTATGTCCTTAATTACAACATCGTGAGGTGAAAATTCAACGATTTTACGTTCACCTGAATGAGTTATCTGATATATAGATAGAAGGTTGCAGGATAAGGTTGGAACACATAATACATCATTAAATTGACCATTGTCTATATGAACAGTTCCAGTATCTACAACACTAAAATATCTATCATCACCAACATATATATTTTTGGTGTTACAATCATTTAAAGAAGAAAACATGGCTTTGCTTTTGGCCATGTGATAAGAAGCTCCAGAGTCATGGCGTGATCCAGGTGAATATTGGTGGCCACCCGCCTATTCCACTTGGACTCTCACACATTGTTTCTTTCATTTTTTCAGTTTCCTTAATTGTAGCACAATTTACTATTTTTGGCAGTTTTTTGGGTCCTGAACTTCTGGAACCATTTTGAGGCCCTAAACAGCATATTTTGGGAAAAATTACTCAATTATTGCTAAATCAATCACATCAGCCGTTGTAGTCCTCAGAGAGATCTTTCTAATGAGGTATCATGCGCGTCAAATGGAGATAATATGACCAAGTTACGACCCTGGGAAGTTGGCAGCCCAACTAACCCCAACAGGGCCCATAAACTCTTGGTGTTACATCTCCTCGGGTTAGGGTTCTGGTTGTTTAGGATTTTCTCTTATTTTTCAATAAGAAAAAATCCCTTGAGCCTCATTGTAACTCAGTTCAGAGGCATGTAGCCGCCACATCTCTTCTCAGAGATAAGCTACCATCGCCTGAACTATCTTATTTCCATTTTGTTTGTAAGCATAGTTCAATATTTTTCTATTAATGAAATGAAGTGCTTTTCTGCTACATCTCTGTGTTTATAATTATATATGTAAGTTGGTGCATTCTTGTTTAAGTTTGGATCGTGGGGTTGATCAATGAGAGCTACCAACTAAGCATCAACCACCCAAAACTCACCAATGATAATCCACCAAAAAAATCCAAACCGTGTTTTCTTCAGCAATATGTATATATCTTATTTCCAACATCCCTTTGTGCATTTTAGATGGTGCAAGTTTAGATATTCAATCTGTTAGGGGAAAGGGAACTACCCTATATTTCCACCACCCTAATCACATCACTTAATTTGTCTGCCAGGAAGAAATTTGCCTCCAATCACGTCTCATAATTAAACCTGTCAATGAGTGGCTCGATCAGATCTGCAACCAAATTCAATAATTAATTTCAGGCTAGGTTTGTGGAATTTTAAGGCAAGAAAACTCCTTTGGATCCATAATGTCATGCCATCCTTTAGTTGGCAGTCAATATGGATCAAAACTAAATGTTTAAACATCATATCGACCAATCATGACTTCCACACTGGAATTACAATCATAATTTGAATTACAAAACTAGAGGTAAAAGTGAAGGTTATTACACGCAAAACATATGGCAAATGGAAAAGAGGAGAAAAGTGGTATTAAGAAATCCAATAAACATAATTATGGCTAGGTGTTAGATGAGAGTATCAAAGCTTTTTGTTTTTTACCTTTTCCTATTTTCCATCATAGGAATTCTATTAGGAAATATTTGTCAAACTTGTAATTTTGGATTTAATGAAATTATTGTTTTTAATATAGAAATTGATTCAACACCCTCAAATATCCTTAATGTAAAAATCTATTAGACACCTTCAAATACCCCTTTGTGACCAAGTTGTGTAATGTTTAAATTTGATACGTCCAATTCCATCAATCCAAAATAAGTCTTGTGAATTTGAAGTCAAAATTGTTAATTTCCCTTTTCATTATTTTGATTAACTAAGAAAAACATTTTTGATAAGCTATTTAAATTACAACTTTTTTTCCCAAGGAAAATAAAAGACAGAAGGCCAAGAGAATTAGTGAAATCAAGAGTCCAACTAGTTAGAGAAATTCTAATAATTTTATTTCTAAGATAGGAACAAAATTACAATAGTAGATGTCTAAAACATTCCTCTGGTTAAGAGCCCAACATAAATTGTCCAAAAAGGCCAAAATATTTAGTTGTAAATCACAAACTAAAACTTTGAATAAATTATCATAAATCTAGATACTTTCTGACATTTCTAGCCATAAAAGCATCGATGGAGGTTATATGCATTGTTCATAAATACTATAAAAAATTATTATGAGATATGTCCATTATACTGACAACTAAACAAATCCTATGAACTCTTGTATAGAGTATGTACTACTTAGAAACACTATACTAGTTGGAGCTAAGAGTAAAGAAAATATTTGGTGGAGCCATACTAGGTTTTTTCATATACTTTCCATGAGCGTCTATCCATTTCCAAGCTAACTTTAGAGAGGCAATTGGATTCCTATCCTTATAAATATGATCAAAGGTGAGATGAAATAATTCTAGTATGTTGGGTTGTGTTATATTCTTTCCATGTAGTTAACAAGGGGTTTGAGGGGTATCCGTAACCCCACTCTATGGGGTCCAGGGCAGCGCCCCAGAAAATTTTGATTTTGGACCCTATGTTAGGTTGGGCGGACCCACCTATGCTTTATGCATGATTTTTGCACATGTTTTTTGGATGCGATGGTTTTTTGGTCCATGGTATTGGATGCGATGGTTTTCGGTCCATGGTATTGGATGTGATGGTTTTCGGTCCATGGTATTGGATGCTTCGGCATGTATAAATATGTATTATAACATTGAATACATTATCATAAATCTAGATACTTTCTAACATTTCTATCCATAAAAGCATTGATGGAGGTTATATACATTGTTCATAAATACCATAAAAATTTATTATGAGATATGTCCATTATATCGGCAACTAAACAAATCCTATGAACTCTTGTATAGAGTATGTACTACTTAGAAACACTATACTAGTTGGAGCTAAGAGTAAATAAAATATTTGGTGGAGCCATACTAGGTTTTTTCATATACTTTCCATGAGCATCTATCCATTTCCAAGCTAACTTTAAAGAGGCAATTGGATTCCTATCCTTATAAATATGATCAAAGGTGAGATGAAAGAATTCTAGTATCTTGGGTTGTGTTATATTCTTTCCACGTAGTTAACAAGGGGTTTGATGAGTACTCATAACCCCACTTTATGGGGTCCGGGGCAGCGCCCCAAAAAATTTTGATTTTGGACCCTATGTTAGGTTGGGCGGACCCACCTATGGTTTATGCATGATTTTTGCACACATTTTTTTGAATCGATGGTTTTTCGGTCCATGGTATTGGATGCGATGGTTTTCAGTCCATGGTATTGGATGTGATGGTTTTCGGTCCATGGTATTGGATGCTTCGACATGTATAAATATGTATTATAACATTGAAAGGAACATAA
>APFE031168281.1:185771-218401 GCA_000404065.3 Pinus taeda | reverse complement strand
AAAGTGAAATTTTCTTGGCAAAGAACCCTGCATATCATTCAAAGACAAAGCACATTGATGTTCAGTATCACTTTGTGAGGGACATGATAGAAGACAAAAGGTGTTGCTGGTAAAGGTGGACACTTTGAAGAATACTGCAGATGCATTGACAAAATCTGTGAGCTCTGAGAAGTTCTCCTGGTGTAGTGAAGCAATGGGCATTTCAAGGCTGGAAAAATGACTAAGCTCTCTTGTGGCCCCCTATGGAAATAAAACAACAAGTGGGAGAATGTTGGGTTGTGTTATATTCTTTCCATGTAGTTAATAAGGGGTTTGAGGGGTACGCATAACCCCACTTTATGGGTCTGGGGCAGCGCCCCAGAAAATTTTGATTTTAGACCCTATGTGAGGTTGGGTGGACCCACCTATGGTTTATGCATGATTTTTGCACATGTTTTATGGACGCGATGGCTTTTCGGTCCATGGTATTGGATGCAATGGTTTTCGGTCCATGGTATTTGATGCGATGGTTTTTTATCCATGGTATTGGATGCTTCGGCATGTATAAATATGTATTATAACATTGAAATGAACATAATGAAAAATCAAGCTCGTAGTCCCGGTTTTGGGATCCAGTGGGAAAATATCTGTGTATATGTGTTTTATGTGCTATGCTCTCACATTGTTTATTTTTATGTGTTTTAGAATTCGTATGCAAGTAATTTCCATTTCCAAGCTAACTTTGGAGAGGAAATTGGATTCCTAGTTCCTATCCTTATAAATATGATCAAAGGTGAGATAAGATAATTCTAGTAGGTTGTTTTTTATAATGTGGAATAATGGAATAAGGGTGTCATTCTGCATGGAGAATTTCTAATTCATCCATTTTATAACAAGTTGTAAGTCCTTGTAAATATGAAGCCAAGTTAGTTCTCTTTCCCAAGCTAACTATAGGGCAAGTTTAAGTAACATAAGTTCATTGAATTTTTTTGTGGTTGTCCCAATCCTTACAAAGAATGAAATGGATTGATGTAATATACCACCAACCCCTCCACAGGGGTGTCCTCTTGGGCTACCCCATCAAAAAAATCCTATGGCATATGAGTTTGAATTTGTGTTTCTCGATGATTTGTAATCTTCTTGGATTAATAAATTTAAGGATGAGTAGAGTGAATGGTTAAGATTTTAATAGCACAAACATGAGGATATGGATTCTTTCCTTCAAAAAGAGTATGGCTTTCCAGCAATAGAGATACCCCATACTACAATTAAGGGGAGGGCCTTAAGCGTGTGAGTGAGCAAATTACTGAACCAGTTTTTGAAAGCTTCCTATATGAAAACACCACCCCATATAGAAGACGGCCTTAAGTTGCTTTGAATCTCCATCCATACCTTCATAATAAATTTGATTCGCAATATGATATGATGATTTGTCTCTACATCTTGTTGACAATCTCCTTCTTTGCATTTTATGCTTGGTGAGGAATTTGTTGTCTAGTGCGAGCCATACAAATAAATTTTCTTTTGTTGAGAATTTTAATTTCCAAAGTTCCTCCCCCACCATGGTGGAGGATCTACTCTAGTTTCCTAGGGTGGTGATGAGTATTTGAGCCTTAGTACATATCTTCTTAACGAGTTTAGGGGTCATAGTAGTTTATCTTCCTATTTGTGGGGAAAACACAAGTGTTTTAGAGTGTTGTGATGTATTTGATCCGTAGAGGTGCATGGTCACCCTCAATTCCTAATTCACCCCAAGAGTACCATGAGATCAATCAATTTACATACTCTCATCTTATGATTCAGTCGAGGAAATCAATTCTACCATATAGAGTTCCCAATGAAGGTTGTTAAGAAGTAAATGATTTTATCAACTCACTATATAGGGGTCTTTCCCCATGAGGATTTGAGCCTCATTTTCTACCCTCCATATCAACTATTTTCCAATAAGTTGGAAAAAATTTAAGATAAATTTCCATATAATGGATACATTCTATACCTTCTCGACATGTTTTCTTATCCACTCCATGATGGTGTCTTTAGGAAAGTAGTATCCCCCCCCCCCCTTTAAGTACCATAATTTCATTGAATTTTTTTGTGGTTGTCCCAATACTTACTAAGAATGAAATGGATTGATGTAACATACCACCAACCCCTCCTATAGGGGTGTCCCCTTGGGCTACCCATCAAAACACTCCTATGGCATATGAGTTTGAATTTGTCTTTATCGGTGCTTTGTAATCTTGTTGGATTAATAAGTTTAAGGATGAGTAGAGTAAATGGATAAGATTTGAATAAAACAAACATGAGGAGATGGATTCTTGTCTTCAAAAAGAGTATGGTTTTCCAGCAATAGAGATACCCCAGACTACAATTAAGGGGAGGGCCTTAAGCTTGTGAGTGAGTTTATTACTGAACCAATTTTTAAAAGATTCCTATATGAAAACACCAACCTGTATAGAAGAGGGCCTTAAGTTGCGTTGAATCTCCATCCATACCTCCATAATAAATTTGATTCCCAATATGATATGATGGTTTGTCTCCACATGTTGTTGACAATCTCCTTCTTTGCATTTTAACCTTTGTGAGGAATTTGTTGTCTAGTGGGAGCCATAAAATTAAATTTTCTTTTGTTGAGAATTTTAATTTCCAAAGTTCCTCCCCCACTATGGTGGAGGATTTTCTCTAGTTTCCTAGGGCAGAGATGAGTATTTGAGCCTTCGTACATATCTTCTTGAAGGGCTTAGGGGTCGTAGTAGTTTATCTTCCTATTTGTGGGGGAAACACAAGTGTTTTGGAGTGTTGTGATGTAATTGATTCGCAGAGGTGCATGGTCGCCCTCGATTCCTAACTCACCCCAAGAGAACCACAGGATCAATAAATTTACATACTCTCATCTTATGTTTTAGTCGAGGAAAATAATTCTACCATATTGAGTTCCCAATCAGGGTTGTTAAGAACTAAATTATTTTATCGACTCACTATAAAGGGGTCTTTCCCCATGAGGATTTGAGCCTCATTTTCTATCCTCCATATCAAATATTTTCCGATAAGTTGGAAAAAATTTAAGATAAATTTCCATATAATGGATACATTCTATACCTTCTCGACATGTTTTCTTATCAACTCCATGATGGTGTCTTTGGGAAAATAGTTTTCCAAGATGACCAAGTCTCATTCCTTGTATCACCTCCCCTCCCCCCCTTTAAGTACCATAATTTCATTGAATTTTTTTGTGGTTATCCCAATCCTTACTAAGAATTAAATGGATTGATGTAATATACCACCAGCCCCTCCGACAGAGGTGTCCCCTTGGGCTACCCCATCAAAACACTCCTATGGCATATGAGTTTTAATTTGTGTTTCTCAGTGCTTTGTAATCTTCTTGGATTAATAAAATTAAGGATGAGTAGAGTGAATGGATAAGATTTGAATAGCACAAACATGAGGAGATGTATTCTTGTCTTCAAAAAGAGTATGGTTTTTTAGCAAATAGAGATAACTCAGACTACAATTAAGGGGAGGGCGTTAAGCTTGTGAGGAGCTGATTACTGAACCAATTTTTGAAAACACCACCTTGTATAGAATAGGGCCTTAAGTTGCATTGAATCTCCATCCATACCTCCGTAATAAATTTGATTCCCAATATGAGATGATGATTTGTCTCTACATCTTGTTGACAATCTCCTTCTTTGCATTTTAACCTCTGTGAGGAATTTGTTGTCTAGTGGGAGCCATACAAATAAATTTTCTTTTGTTGAGAATTTTAATTTCCAAAGTTCCTGCCAAACCGTGTCCCCATCATGGTGGAGTATCTACTCTAGTTTCCTAGGATGGTGATGAGTACCTAAGCCTTAGTACATATCTTCTTGAAGGGCTGAGGGGTCATAGTAGTTTATCTTCCTATTTGTGGTGAAAACACAAGTGTTTTGGAGTGTTGTGATGTAATTGATCCGCAGAGGTGCATGGTCGCCCTCGATTCCTAATTCACCCCAAGAGAACCACGAGATCAATCAATTTACATACTCTCGTCTTATGATTCAGTCGAGGAAAGCAATTCTGCCATATTGAGTTCCTAATCAGGGTTGTTAAGAAGTAAATGATTTTATCAACTCACTATATAGGGGTCTTTCTCCATGAGGATTTGAGCCTCATTTTGTATCCTCCATATCAACTATTTTCCAATAAGTTGGAAAAAAATTAAGATAATTTTCCATATAATGGATACATTCTATATCTTCTCGACATGTTTTCTTATCCACTCCATGATGTGTCTTTAGGAAAGTAGTTTTTGGAGATGACCAAGTCTTTCCTTATATCCCCCCCCCCTTTAAGTACCATAATTTCATTGCATTTTTTTGTGGTTGTCCCAATCCTTACTAAGAATGAAATGGATTGATGTAATATACGACCAGCCCCTCCCACAGGGGTGTCCCCTTGAGCTACCCCATAAAAACACTCCTATGGAATATGAGTTTGAATTTGTGTTTCTCAGTGCTTTGTAATCTTCTTGGATTAATAAATTTAAGGATGAGTAGAGTGAATGGATAAGATTTAAATAGCACAAACATGAGGAGATGGATTCTTGTCTTCAAAAAGAGTATGGTTTTTCTGTAATAGAGATACTCCAAACTACAATTAAGACGAGGGCCTTAATCTTATGAGTGAGTTCATTACTGAACTAATTTTTGAAAGCTTCCTATAGGAAAACATCACCCTCTATAGAAGAGGGCCTTAATTTGCATTGAATCTCCATCCGTATTTCCATAATAAGTTTGATTCCCAATATGAGATGATGATTTGTCTCTACATCTTGTTGACAATCTCCTTCTTTGCATTTTAACCTTTGTGAGGAATTTGGTGTCTAGTGGGAGCCATACAAAAAAAAAAAATCTTTTGTTGAGAATTTTAATTTCCAAAGTTCCTCCCCCACCATGGTGGAGGATCTACTCTAGTTTCCTAGGGTGGTGATGAGTATCTGAGCCTTAGTACATATCTTCTTGAAGGGCTAAGGGGTCATAGTAGTTTATATTCCTATTTGTGGGGGAAACACAAGTGTTTTGGAGTGTTGTGATTTTATTGATCCACAGAGGTGCATGGTCACCATCGATTCCTAATTCACCCCAAGATAACCACATGATCAATCAATTTACATACTCTCATCTTATGATTCAATCGAGGAAAACAATTCTACCATATTGATTTCCTAATCAGTGTTGTTAAGAAGTAAATGATTTTATCGACTCACTATATAGGGGTCTTTCCCCATGAGGATTTGAGCCTCATTTTCTATCCTCCATATCAACTATTTTCCAATAAGTTGGAAAAAATTTAACCAAGTGGGGATTTTTCTTTCCAACTAGGCATGAGGTCATGACTAGTCATTTTTGTAGTGGTCATTGGCTTTGAGAATGAAACCCAAGTACCTTATACCTAACCCTATATCTTCAACCTACAAAGAGAGAATTTGGGATATGCCATTATTTTAATGCTTGAATAGTCACTAGGTGTGTAGATAATATTTTCTTTATTGATGAGCATTCAGGTGGATTTGCATAAAAGGTTACACAACTCTTCAAGGTGTTCTACATAGTTGGTGTTCCCTTAAAAAAATATTTGGATATCATCTACAAATAAAAAATGTGACATTGAGCATATGGGGCTTACAACAATAACTTTTAGTTAGTGTCCAACATGACATCGTTCAATAGTCTGGTAAGGCATTCCACAACTTATATCCATTTTAAAATGGATCTATCAAGAGTTAAGGAGGTCAAAATCCCTTAAAGTGCAAACCTTTCCTAAATTTTTTCACTCTAAAATATTCTTTCACCCAAAGGGATTTGATCTCTCTTGGTACTTGATAGACTCTATAGTTAATATGGATATTATTTGGTGAGATATAAGGAGTAGGGGGGTACCTCTGCTAATCCCTCATTTCTATACCATGTTAGCTTCAATGAGGAGAGTGCATAAAGACCTACATCCACAAAATTTAGAATGGGAAAAAATGAGCCTCCCAATAGGACACTCACCACCTAATCCTAATCTTTCAAAGGAAAGCTCATGAGGTAAGTTTAAGTGGTTTGAATCTAGTAAAGATGTAAGAAATGTAGGATTAAATGAGGGAAACATTAGAAGTGCATAAATTGGGAAAACATTGAGAAAGATGAAGATGTATATGGACTTGCATTTGTTTATGATCAACCAAACTATGTTATTGAGGGTACCATTGATGTCATTGAAGGTGTTGGACTTGATATAATCAAAGTGTTATTGCCAACATTATCCCTTGATAAAAGTATATGAGAATTATTATTAATATCAATGCAAGTATTATTGAGTCTACTTCAAGAACCTAATGAATGAAATAGTTGCACACTTGTTGCACTACTTGATGTGCCCCTTATACTACCACCAACAAATCAACTTGATACTTCACGTAAATTATCAAGAATTCCAAAATGGTATAACTTTAATTACCATTGTTGTCTTTTTAGTTAGAATTGCCCAACTCCACAACTCTACACCCTCAATCCAAAATTCTTAAGAACAACAAGTACAAGGTTGCATAACAAAATTTGTTCTTCTAGATGATTTAGAGTTTGAATTTGTCTTTGAAGTCATATGGAATGGAACAATCAATATTGAATCCTTCCCATCGCTTCCAAGGGGTTCAAAACCGTCCTAGAAAGGTAATTAAAAAACCCCCCTTCCAAAAAAATTTAAGTTCTAATTTTACTTGTCATTTATGAAGAACAACAAATATTTTGTAACTTCAACAAAATATCACCAGTTTCCAACTCTCATCTCTTAGGTTCTCATTGATCATTATCCCTGCAATATTTAATAAATATGGATGTGATTCATGATCAAGATTTAATATTCAACGCCCACTACTTGCCTTTGTCATCTAAAGACTAAAATATTCTCCCTTCTCATTGGTTCTCATCTCCTCCTCGATACAACATACCCTTTTACAACATTAAATTCATCAGATAGGTCATACCCACATAATCCTATCGGCATATTAATGTATCTACCCATTTTAAATGTCACTTAATGAAATTTCCTTGGAGAACCTTGGAAACCTTGTTTTTTCTAATCCCTGGTGAGATCCATGTGTTATGAGCTATGTCAATCTGTGTCAATATGAGAATTTGCATTGCTTTTATTGTCCTTATTTTATGTGTTGGGATCCCACCATTACCATAGTGTTATTCAATTTGTTATGTTTTTTTATGCTCTTGGCTTTGCAAAACACCAAAACAATTAGTCATGGGTAATGGGTGTAAACTGCAATGGCATTGGAAACCTATTAATAATATTAGATGAAAATATGTGGCTTAATGACATTTTTTAAAAGTGAAGATTAAACATCAAAAGAACCCAAGGAAATGAGTTCATCTCTCTTTCTTCATGTTCATATATTTAACCTTTATAAAGGTCTCTAACATGTCGGTTCATTGTTAATTTGTTGCACTGCTAATGCTCCATGTCTAATTGCTATCGGTCATGACTTGGTATAGTGATGGTACCTAATATTAGTTAATATTCGAGCATATTCGATGTTGATCTATTGACCACTTAGAATGCAATTCACAACATCCATATTCTTGCAATAGATACATAATGGTAATACAACAGATAATTAATACTTGAATGTAAATCTCTCAACAAAGCATTGATCTTTTATTGGTTTAGTCAAGCTTGTTGTAGAGATAATGCAAAGTTTTGATTTCTTTCACATATAAGTGGGTTAATGATTTTATTTGCAATAAAAAACTCTATTAAACTCAATGAAATTTTATAGCTTGTATGTGCTTGATTAAGTTCAAATATGAACCTAAATGAAATCAAACTTGTTAACATTACAAAACCTAAAATTGTGATTCTATATATTTAAAAGTTTTTGTCATAAATTCTCAGTTCTTTGGTCTCCAAATGAATCATCCCCTTTTCTTGATTCTGGGAAACTTTATTTATCACAATCATATAGTTTCTTCTTGGTATTTTTAGTAACATTGGTTTCTCTATGATAATACGTTGTGTATCAAATATTTTGAAAATGCCTTATAGCTCTCTTGCTCATGCCTCAAGGCTAAGATCTATGTGATGTATACTTTGCAGAATTAATGCTTATACCAACATTTTAGATCCTTGATTGGGATTACTAAGAAATCTATGGACAATGTAACATAATTTTTTTTATCATCGTATATATGCAGTAGGGATTATAAGCTGACATGTACTATGTCATACATTTTGCATGCTTTAAGAGGTAAATGAACAATCAATATCCTCAATAAAGAATAAAATATAGCGCAATGTTCATGAATAATATCCTTTAATTTATGTGCTAGTATGGATCTTAGGAAGCTCCAAATTATAGACATATTAATCTAACTATCAAGCAATGCATGCAATCATGTTAGATCTACATGTTCCTCATTATCTCTTTCTTTGTATGGATCATATGAAGCTACAAATTATAGACATCTTAGACTAAATGAAAGGAAATAGATGCAATCATGATAGATATACATGTTCCTAGAGGCCTATGAAGTAGACTCTCTTTATGGCTTATATAGTGTTTGGATAGAATTACCACCCTTCAACCAAGACTTCAAGGTCTACTATAATTTCTTCTTTTCTAATGTGCTCTTTAATGAACATACTAAATTTTCTTGGGAATTTGACGGACATCCATGCTTGAACATAATTGCGATATGCTCAAGATATGAATCCAAGATGTAGTCCTCAAGCATCATATGGATACATAGATAAAATCCTCTCTTATATAGGTTTTTACAAAAATGTTTGATTCTTGCATAATACATGAAGCTTTATATTGTCATTTTTAGCACTAAAATTTCCTAGAAAGAAAACAATAGTGGATTAAGCTTATGAAATATATTTTTCCATGAGAGATTATCCTCTTCAATAGATGTGAAAAACTCTAACTATTCAAAGAAAAAATGTATGAAAATGATGATTTGAATGTCTAATATACAAATCACATCATGTGTGGTGATAATTTATACCTACCTAATGGAGAGGTAGTATTTTTGTAAATATATTTCTTTTCAATGGTTTTATTCTTGGATAGTGGAAAAATTTGCATTTTTTTTTAGGGTTTTACCATGTCTTTTGATTTGGAGTATTTGGATATATATAAAAAGAAAATTATCTTCCAAGGTATAGAGTTGAGTCCAACATAGGTGACCCGCAAAACTAAGTGATCCAAATTGGATCATTAAACTATTTTCCATCCATGTTAATGCTTTAGAAGTGGAAAAATTGGAGGAATCAACTCACAAGACAATTTCTACTAGCGGGTCCCAATTAGGCGAATTGGGGTTTTAAAACTTCTAGAGGCAATTTGAGGCATTTCCTAAAGTTTTTTGCGGTCCAATTTTTTTATTTTACTAGTGCCAAACCCCCTTAACATTGTTTAATACTCAAATAGCTTTCCAATGGCACAATAAAGATCTCAAATGGAGTTTGTATGCAAAATTTATGTGACCCATATGTTGGACTTCTTGTTTTGACTACCATGATTTAAGAGGATGCCACGTCAGCGCCACTACTCATGGAAAAGATGATAGGAATGTGAACATGATGAAGAAGACACTAGAAGGATTAATATTGTAACTCTAGTTCAAAGTTGAAGTAATTGAATTTAACTACAAGTAGGCTATTGGATTGTGTTATAATAGGGTCACTAGGAGGAAAAGGGGTTCAATTCTATTGGGGTGTATTTTGTTCCAAAGATGAGTAGAGTAGTTGAGGGTCGATATAAAGAGAGAAAACAAAGAGGTTTTTTGTTCTATAGCAACCCAAGGGAAACAAGTCTCACTCCTTTATACTTGCATCGATTCCCATTTAGAGGAAGAGCTAATAGTGGAACCTCACCTTCTAGCTAAGATTTTTCCTATAAAAGCTTCCGAGAGCATTTATTGTGTCATTGTGATTTGTGAGTGTTCATTTTTTTATCGTTCTCTATTTTTTGTATTTCATATATTACATGCATAAGTAGAAAACTTAATTTAATAAATCCATGGATTCTAAGGAAAAATTGTGGCTTACGACTTCCACATGATGTTACTTGCAAAAGCAGGATAACGCTCTTAATATGAACCATCAAAGAAAAGGCAATAAAGAGCAAAAACACATCCATCCAGAGAAAAGGAATCACATGTGGAGAGAAGTCAACGAAAGCCAAACCCATCACTTTTAAGAGAAGGCAATAAAGAGCAAAACACATCCATCCAGAGAAAAGGAATCACATGTGGAGAGAAGTCAACGAAAGCAAAACCCATCACTTTTAAGGATCAAAGCATTACTTGACCATTAAGATTCAATGGCCCCACCACTTTGCCCATTTAGTATTTCATAAAATATAATTCTTTTTCTAGAAAAGGTGTACCCTATATTTTTATATTTGATGTGCCCTATATTTTTATATTTGATCTTTTTTTATTATGGAATACTTTTATATTTGATGCTATTTTAATTATAGAATATTTGATAGGTTAAGTGGGCCTAACGGAAAGACAGGGCCCTTATTCTTCTATGCTAGAATTTGTACAATTCACCATGACTGTCAGACTAATTTGCGTTGCCTTAATGCAATGTTTGGGTTCCCTGCACTTAAAAATAATTTCATGTTTTCATTTGATTTAAACTTTCAAATTGCATTCAAACTTACGTATTCATCAATTATGCAAACTCTTTCCAGAAATTGTTATATGGTGTTTTTTTCCTTCAAGGGTCTTAGATTTAACGAAGTTATACTTCTATCTTTCTTTAGAATATATTGCTTGTAATTCATATATAACTATTATTTTTAAATAATCAAGTACAAAAATACAATGCGCATGTGAAGTAATCCCAAGGTTGGAATCTGCAGACATATTAAAGAACATATAAGAGACAAAAATGGTCGGTGTGATGATATAGAAACGGTTAAGAGACAAAAATGGTCGGTGTGATGATATAGAGACGGCTAAGAGAAAAATGGTCGGTGTGATGATATAGAGACGGCTTGTTATGAATGGTTGGTAAATGTGATATAGAGAAGGCTTGTTATGAATGGTTGGTAAATAATTGTTATTTATGGGAATACAATTACTTCCAATTTATTTTTTATGCACATAGCTTTATGAAGAAGACATGAGTTGGTGGTGGATATAAGTTTTTAGTATAATTTGATGCACATAGCTTTATGAAGAAGATATGAGTTGGTGGTGCATATAAGTTTTAGTATAATTTAATGTACATAGCATTATGAAGAAGACATGAGTTGGTGGTGCATATAAGTTTTAGTATAATTTGATGCATATAGCTTTATGAAGAAGGCATGAGTTGGTGGTGCATATAAGTTTTAGTATAATTATTTTCTAATAGTACTATTTCTTCCAAAATCATCTTTTTATAATTATATAGAGGATAATTTGACTATGGAAGGTCTAATCTATTTGGATCACATGAAAATAGTGAGTCTTTTGAGCACCACACTCAATCATTTATGTGTCATCGATTAGGAGTTAGTGCGAGCAGTAGTACATGGGACGTTTGCTTAGGGACAAGCTTTTTAGACTATTTTAATATTAAGGTTGTCACTTGTATATGCAACCCTAGCTTATAAGGAAGTTTCTTAAACTACTTTAGCATTATGGTCAAAGCTAATACATTAGACCTTAGTTTATGTTTCTACAACATATCTATGTTAATGACAACAATTCTTGAAGGGAGATGGAAGGATGGGACCCTCCTTAGGGGTGTAATAGGGGTCTATGATCCCATTAGATTTAACAATGGGATAAGTATAGTGGTGAGTGAAAGCAATATGGACTAGTACAGATCCATATTAACCACACATCTAGCAAAAGTCGAGAGAGATCAACTCTCTTGAGGTGCAAACTTCTTTTAGAGTGAAAAACTTGAATAAAAAGTTTGCATCTCGATAGATTTGATCCTTTTGGAAGCTTTATATATATATATATATATATTAATATATATATATATATATATATATATATATATATATATAATACACCACGTGTAATTTTTCATTGTTGCATTTTTTAATGTATAAAATGGATTCAACATCTTCAAAATTTACTTGGTTTCGACCCGCAATTTTGGTCCTTTTTTCCTATCCTAAATCCATTTATTTATCACCATATTTCATCATATTTCACCTATATATGCCTCATCTTAGTCCTATTTTGCATATTCATGTAACTAAATTAAGTTTTTCAATTTTTGAAATTTTTTGTAAAAATTGGGTTTTAAGAATAAATTTGGATTGCATTAAAAATTCTCGTAATAGCTCCATTAAAGTCATATGTGTGGGACACCTAGGCAAGATTTGAGCACATATTTGGAAATCTTGGGAACCACAAATGAAGACACCTATTGGTTCAGTCAAACTGAGCAAAAACATACCCAGTCAATGTTGGTCAAACTTGACCTATCATTCAAGAATTCCTAGTCAAAAGGAACAGATTTATTATTTTGTGGGATTTTTTGTGATTTTGTGAACCAGACTTGATGAGCTCGACCTGTATAGATGGATTAAGATTGATAATGATCCAGGTGGATATTGGTGGCCACTCGCCAATTCCACTTGGACCCCCACCATTACTTCTTTCAGTTTTTTAGTTTCCGTAGCACAATTTACTGTTTTTAGCATTTTTTCGGGTCCTAAACTTCCGGAGCCATTTTTAGGCTCACAGTTTACTATTTTTAGCAGTTTTTTGGGCCCTAAACTTTCGGAGCCGTTTTGAGGCCCTAAACGACGTTTTTTTGGAAATCTACCGCCAAAAATTCTATATTTAAAATCGTCTTTTCTGGCGTAGTCCTCAGAGAGATCTTTCCAATGGGCTATCATGCGTATCAAACGGAGATAATATGACCAAGTCGCATCCCCAGGAAGTTGGTTGTCCAACTCACCTCAACGGGGCCCATAAACTCTTGCTGTTGCATCTCCTCGAGTTAGGGTTTTGGTTGTTTAGGGTTTGCTCTTATTGTTCAATAATAGAAAGGCCCTTGAGCCTCATTGTAAGATAGTTCAAAGGCATGTAGCTGCCACTCTCTTCTCAAAGATAAGCTACCATCGCCCTAGCTGGTTTATTTCCATTTCTATTTGTAAGCATATTTCAATATTCTACATTAATGAAATGAAGTATTATTTCCATTGCATCTCTGTGTTTATGGTTATCTTTGTAATTTGTTGTGTTCCTGTTTAAATTTGGATCAGTGGTATCAGAGTGGTCTGCTTTCTTTTCTCTGTTTTTCTTTGCATGTCCCCAACAAGGTCAAGATATAAGGAGTTAGGGCTTGAATTGGTCGAAACTTTGCAAGACCAGCCTCGCAAATCCCGACAGCCTCCCATGGCAGATGAAAAGAAAGACGAGGGGGCAGGAGATCCTATCAAAATCTTGCTCGAAGAAGCCCTCGAGCGACAAAGGAACACGATGATGGACAACTTTGCCCAGATCCTTCAGCAGCTACCCAAGGGCGACACATCAGCTTCCAAGAGCTACTCTAGAAATGCCACATCGTTTAAGGTACAAGTTAATTTTGAAATCCCCATGTTCGAGGGTTAGATAGACGCAAATGCCATCGATAAATGGTTAAATCTGCTAAAGGGTTATTTTTTTGTTCATTATTTTTCCAGTCAGGAAAAGATTATTTTCGCTCTTCTCAAAGCAGCCCCCCACGTCAAGGACTAGTAGGAAACCTACTGCAAGTAGAAGGATGAAAGTACAGGCTCACTATTTTCAGCCGCGCCCACTTGGAATTCATTCCCGCATTCCATCAAGGAGTAGTACTACCCTGTCAGAAGCTATGAGGATCAATACATAAAGTGGACCATGTTGCGGCAGGGAAGGGACCAAGACATGCCGGAGTTTACCAATATTTTCCATACCCTTCGCACAAAGTTGGGTATCAAGGATACGGAGCAGCATTTGGTACTCAAATACCACAGTTGCTTGCATAAGTACATCTAGGAAGAAATAGAATTCATGAACATCTCCTTGCTTGGCATGGCATACCAATATTCCATCAAGGTCGAGAAAAAGTTTAAACAGACAAAGCGAGACTTTGGATCTGCGAATCTGAAGCAAGGGAAAGGTACCCCCAAACCGCATTACAAAGGACAAAGCCAAGGGGGGGCAACCCAAGACAACCCGCCCAAGCTGCAAGCAAAGAACAGTGCCGCGAAGTTGAAAAAGGACACAGGAAAGTGGTGTGAGTTCCATAAGAGCTCCACTCACAACACAAGTGAGTGTCAAGCCAAGCAGTCACTAGTGGTCGAGCTAAAGGTTTCAGAATCAGATGCATGTTCCGACTTTGAGTCAGAACCCGACAAGGGGAATGACAAAGGGAAGTAGATTATCGATGCGGAGCCCAATGCCACCATTGCCACTACGAAGATCTAGAAGGAGGAACTCGAAGATCTAGAGGAGGAGGAGCGTCTCTTCCACTCCCAGATGTGGGTAAAGGGCTCCCCACTACAATTAATTATCGACAGTGGGAGCCAAAAGAATCTCATTTCGGCAGAGGTCATGAAGCGGCTGGGCTTATCCACCACAACACATCCACAACCGTACAACATCGGGTGGCTTCACTAAGGACGAATCTTCGTGTCAGCCAACAATGTCGCCTTCCATACAACATCAATCCCTTCACAGATGAGGTATTATGTGACATTTCTCCCCTTGAAGTTTGTGATGTATTATGAGGACTACCATACTTGTGGAAGTTCCATGTTGTGTGTGAGTCAAGGCCCCATGTTGTTATTGTTACTTTGGGAAATAAGTTGTACAGGATACCAGAGGTAGCATCGCCTATTGCCATCTCTTTGGTTACTATAAAACAATGCAGTAAGCTCATTTCCAAAGCCGGGAAATTTGTTTTCCTGGTCATACACCCTCAAGGAAAGAAGAAGATGGTGGCCACGACCTTCAGACAGGGCCCCTCCACATGATAACTACAGATGGACAAGGTTGTGGAGGAGTATGAGGACATCTTCAGCTCCCCCATAGGGGTTCCTCTAAACTGTCGAGTCAAGCACTCCATCGATCTGACCCCAGGTGCGCCGCTACCCAATGCACCAATCTATCGGCGCTTCGTTCTAGAGAACGATGAAATCAAGAGGCATATTTAGGAGCTGTTTCATAAATGTCACATCTGTCCAAGTTCATGTCCCTGTGGGAGCGCGATCATGTTGGTACAGAAGAAGGATGGGACTTGGAGACTTTGTATTGACTATCGAGCGCTGAACAAGATCACTGTCCATAATAGGTACCCGATCCCATGGATTGATGACCTCCTGGACCAACTGAAGGGGGTTAAATATTTCAGCAAGATTGATTTGAAGTTAGGATATAACCAGGTACCAATCGAACCCTCTGATGTGTGGAAGACTTCCTTCAAAGACAAGGAGGGCCTTTTCGAATGGTTGGTTATGCCTTTCGGATTGACGAATGCTCCTGCAACCTTCATGAGGCTAATGGATGACATCTTACAACCATTCACCAACTCATTTGTAGTGGTATACTTGGATGGCATCTTGATCTTCAGCAAGAGTTGGGAAGAGCATCTCCACCACATCTGACAAGTTCTCCAAAAACTGCGGCAACACAAGTTATGTGCCAATTTGGAGAAATGCACTTTTGGCATGACCCAGGTTTAGTATCTGGGATACATTATTGATGAATAGGGGGTGCATGTGGATCCATCCAAGATCCAAGTCATTCAGGATTGGCCATCTCCAACCACTCTGACATAGCTTCGCAGCTTTCTAGGTCTTGCCAACTTCTACCACAAGTTCATGTTGTTATTTTCTCATATCACTTGGCCCTTGAGTCAAGTCACCAAGGGAGGATCAAAAGCAAAACTATTGGTCTAAATATCAACATAAGGCATTCACAGAGTTGAAAGATCGCCTCTGCTCAGCACCAGTGCTCGCATTACCAGACTTGCAACAACCATTTGAGGTCGAGACAGATGCCTCTGACTATGCTATTAGGGCAATCCTTACTCAACACGGGCATCTAGTGGCATATCACAATGAGACACTTTCAGACACAGTCCGAAAGTATCCCACTTATGACAAAGAGATGTATTCCATTATGCAGGCCTGCTAACAATGGAAGCATTACATTTTGGGGAAGGAAATAGTCATCCACACAGACCACCGACGCCTATAGTTCATACAGACCCAAGGGAAATTTCAAAATGATCGCCATCAGAAGTGGTCCACATACTTGCAACAACTCCATTTGAATATCAAGTATAAGAAGGGCAGCACCAATAATGTTGCAGATTGCCTCAGTCGACCATCGATCATGGCGTTAACCACCGTGCTCAACTCTTGTGGGCACGAGACTTCTGATTGGCCACTTCTCTACAAAAGTGACCCAGAATTCGACCACACATACCAGACACTCTTGGAGGGTCAGCATGTTCCAGATTTTCACCTCTAGGATGCCCTGTTATGCCACCTGGGTCACATTTGCGTTCCTTTAAGCGAGCATGCCAAGATGATTTGGGAAGCACACTATAGTTGAGCTGCTAGGCATTTCAAGGTCAAGAAAATGGTGGCAGTACTGCAAAATTATTTCTATTGGCCGAATCTTTGACAGGATGTCGGGAAATACATCGGATCATGCACTTCCTGCGCCATTGCCAAACCGACCACCAAGAAGCAAGGCCTCTATACCCCGCTGTCTACCCCTAGTTGACCTTGGGAATCCATCTCCATGGATTACATGTCAGGCCTTCCTTCCACTAAGCATGGAAATGGTTGTGTTTTTGTGGTCATCAACAGGTTCTCAAAGATGGCCATTATGGAGGCCAGCAAGAAGAATATCACAACAGAAGCCACTGCTAAACTCTTCTTTGAACGAGTGTGGGTACACTTTGGGTTCCCACAGTCTATCATCTCAGATCAAGACAGCAGGTTCCTCAGTACATTTTGGTCCAGTCTCTGGTCGATGCTAAACACCAAACTCACTAAGTCCACAACCTTCCATCCTCAAACTGATGGCTAGACAGAGATTTTCAACATGATGATCGTACACATTATGTGCATGTAAAACTCAAAGCATCCACACACATGGGACGAGAGCCTCCCCTATATTCAGCACAGCTACAATCGGGCTCTCCACAGCTCGACTGGCCACAACCCTTTTCAAGTGGGCTTGGGATTCCAGCCACTATGTCCCATTGATGTGGCCATGCCATTTGCAGCTACTCACACAGATTTGGCTCATGTCCAGTCCGAAACAAGTAAGGCAAAAAACTTCATTGATCACATCCAACATATTCGCCAACAGGTCCATGAAATTCTGGAGAAATCAAATGCCAAGTACAAGCAGCGACATGATCAACATCGAGTGCCACACAAGTTTCAAGTGGGTGACAAAGTCTGGTTGCATTTGCCAAAGGAACACCTTACCGGAGCCTATCGGAAACTCAGACCACTCCGATATGGTCCTTACACCATTACCAAGGTTGTGGGAGACAATGCATTTGAGCTCAGCATTCCCCCATTCCTTGGCTTGCACCCAGTGTTCAATGTGGACCGCCTTTGGCCATACTTTCCACCATTACTAGACACATTTGACATTGCAAAACAGCTCACACCCACAGAGTTAAATCCAAATTTCATGGAACAAGCTACAACTGATTGGATCATGGACACATAGATCAAGCACACTCGTTAGTAGAATATCCAACTGTATCGAGTTGTCAAAGCAGGTCAACTCCTTCACCAGGGCAAGTGGCTCATGAGGGACCAAGTTCAGCAGAAGTTCCCTTATCTCATGGAGAAACTCAATGCAATGGGGACCACTGCTTCCTAAGGGGGGAGGAATGATCCAGGTGGATATTGGTGGCCACCACTAATTCAACTTGGACCCCCACCATTACTTCTTTCAGTTTTTCAGTTTCCTTAATTGTAGCACAGTTTACTATTTTTAGCAGTTTTTCAGGTTCTAAACTTCTGGAGCCGTTTTGAGGCCCTAAACGATGTTTTTTTGGAAATCTACCAGCTAGTGATTGTTGGTCTAAAATTGTCTTTTTTGTTGTAGTCCTAGGAGAGATCTTTCCAACGGGCTATCATGCGCATCAAATGGAGATAATATAACCAAGTCGCGTCCCTGAGAAGTTGGTTGTCTAACTCACCCCAACGAGGCCCATAAACTCTTGGTGTTACATCTCCTCGGGTTAGGGTTTTGGTTGTTTAGGGTTTTCTCTTATTGTTCAATAATAAAAAGGCCCTTGAGCCTCATTGTAAGGGAGTTCAGAGGCATGTAGCCACCACATCTCTTCTCAAAGATAAGCTACCAATGCCCTAGTTGGCTTATTTCCATTTCCATTTGTAAGCATATTTCAGTATTTTACATTAATGAAATGAAATATTATTTCTGTTGCGTCTCTATGTTTATGGTTATGGTTATCTCTGTAATTTGTTGCATTCATGTTTAAATCCGAATCAGATAAGGTTGTTAGATCCATTACAACAAAGTTTGTTTGTGATTTTCTTATTTAAACAAAGTTTATGGACCATTCAAAGGTGTGTAAGTGTGTAATTTTGTACTAGGATTATTGGAGACGTTTGAGATAATTTGAAGAATCATTTCTACTGTTCTATTTGTTGTTCATGTTGTGGATGCTTTATTAAGTTAGCTGTGGCTAAAGATTTCTTCAGGTGTACAAGGCAATGTTGGAGGGCCCCCATACCAAGCTAAGTACACTTTGGTTAAATTTTGTATAAATTAGCATAGTTTTGATTCAATATTTCTTGTTTCGGTTTTATGATTCAGTTACTTAGATGTGTTATTATTTTTGTATGATTTTTGGATGATTTTGGTTTAAAATCTAATTTTCATACGAAAGGACAACCAAGAATTTAAGTTAAATTAATTTCTATCAAATTATGAATCACAACTAAAAATCATCATTTTGCATTTCTTGAATTGTTTCTTGAATTCCAAGTTTATGATTTGATGCAATGGTAATATTGTTGGAGTAGAACTATGAGGAAGGACAACCAAGACCTCCTAAGTTAGGAGGCTCTTCTCTTGCTTTCTACACATCACAAACTATAGTTCTTTAGTTTCTCTTCTTGAGGATAGTACTGTGGGGAAGGACAACTAGGACCTCCTAAGTTACGAGCCTCTTCCTTCGCTTACTACATCTTGAATCAGAGACTTTTTGGTTTCTTTAAACTTAGAACTTATTTGTAATATTCATTTCCCTTAATCTTTGATCCTTGCCTTTCAAAATTGACTTTACCTTAAATCCATATACTTTGGACGTGCTTCCAAGTCTACAAACCCGAATTGACAAGTAAAACACCTGCGTTAGTTTACTTAGTATATTGACCTGACACTTGGGTATAAAATAGTGAGACTGCTTAAAATGTTTTAACCATAAAATTTTCTTTTAATTACTTTATATAATGTATATGTAGTTTTTTTAATACTTTTAACTACTTTATTTCTCTATAAAGTGATATAAGATTATGTTATTCATATGTACATCGAAATATTTTATTTAAGGTTGAGAGTGTGAGAGAAATACGTTTACCACTTCTCCTTAGTGTGGCCACTAAGAGTGAAATTATTGGTATTTTTTATTACTTTTAATTAAACAAACCAAACACATATATTCATTTTTGTTTTTTTATTATATTTGATATATATTTTTATTTTTATTTAAAGAATATGTTATTTTTATTTTAAAAGGGGCACATGTCAACTTCAAGTTGAGCACAAACGTAATTACACATCCCCCTCATATTGGGTTGTAGAATGAGCCCCTTGGCTCAACTAGGTCCACTATTAAATAAGTCCCATGAATTAGTTAGCATATGTGGGCTCATTAAAGAAATCTCACTAGATAGTTAGCATTTGGTTAGGGTTAAAGTTTTTTTGGTAACTATAGATAAGAATGGAACAATCCTTATATGATAATATATCATACTATTATTGCATCATAACCTAGCTCATTGGGAGATTGCCCCCTTGAAGAGGAAAATGAACATGAGTTTATCCATCCATAAAAATATTATTATATGTTGTTTCCCTACCTTAAAAGTTTTGTGATGTAATGAAAAAGTAAATTTATATCTGTTCTAGAATATATGATACATGATGATTATATTGGAGCCTAACTCATTGAGAGGTTTCCCAAGAGGTAAGTGAATGGGAGTTTAGCCTTCCATCAAAGGCTCATTGCATGTTGTCCTCCTAACTTAAAGGTTTTATGATGTAATGAAAAAGGGAATTTCTATATTTTCTAGATATATATGATAATTGTATATGCTAAAGAACACAACCAATAGTAACCTTTCTTCTTAAAGACAACATTCCAAATGTAACTGGGAGATCAAATATTATCATTGTACACAAAGATCAATTTTATCTAGATAAGTTACAAGCTTGACCTCTAAGTCTTTAATCATACCACACAACTTGACCTCTTAAAAAAAATCCATGAAAAGAACATCCATTCATCAATGTTTTGGTTTTTACAACAAAATAAGGTAAAGGATAAAGATTTGTTTTGTAAAGGATAAAGATTTGTTTCATATTAGAATATATTAATTAATGTATATATTTAACTGTATTGTGATAGAATTTTATATTAAACAAGGGCTACATAGTAGTTATTGCTTATGACTTAGTTTAAATGTAACTAAATTAAAGTAAAAATATTAAATTCCAATTAGTGTTAAGGTTTAGAATCGGGTTAATTTAGATTCTACTGATTGATAATTGAGGTATTTGGTTATTTGTAATACAACATTGTCACCATGGAGAATCCAATCCTACCCAACAACAATAATAATAAATTTTTGATTGGTTACTCATACAGGCATGTTGAAAAGTCGATTTTGCATATATAAACAAATTGATTACAAAATAACTATTGCTTTTTTAAAAGGGATATTGCAATCTCTGAAATTGCATGTTATGTGTCTTCATTGCAATCTCCAGAATTGCATACGATGTATCTCCCATTTACGTATTAGAAAGAAAATGGAACGTGGAAAGCCATACATCGTATATGGGAGAGAATACTACCGTGGATAGTCATCATCAACTCTATGAATTCCATGGATAGATATATAGAAATATATTAGATTATGAATTGCAAATGTGATCGCCAACTGAAAACCAAATGCTTAATACCTAAGGCATGCATAATAATACAATGTGTGGCCATTTGTAGCATTTCTCCAAATTATTTATTTTTAAAACATTTTAAAGTTTAATATATTATTAAAACAAACTTACATACACTGTGGAACAATTAAATATCCTCTTGATAAACCAAACTAGAATTAAATATATAAATTTACATATTTTATAAATTTAAATTTAAATGTTTTATAATATTTATATTTTCATTAAAAAAAATATTTAATATATGTTTTTATGTTTTTGGAAAAGTTTGGAATGTTTTTAAGAAGTGGTTAGTTAATAAGAAGTAAACACCATGAATGAAAAAATGGATAGCTACCATGCAGAATGAGCCACTAGCATATAAACTGGTCAATGCAATATATTTTTAATAAATAATTAAAACAAATAGTCATTTGAGTTTAATATCTCAATATTGATTTTTTATTTATTTAAATACATCGTCATTACTTCAAAGTAATATGTTGCTAGATAAAATCTGAATGCCTTTTGCAAGCGGAGTTTATTATTTGATTTAGTTGTTCCCTTTATTTAAAAGGATTTAAGTTCAGAGGAAGGAAATCCGCATTGGCGCGGTCCTCTTGCATGTTTGTGGTGCAGCCATCGAGGAGAGAAAAACATATACCACATATAGGTAAAGTGAATTTTAATAAAATTGACTTAATTAATTAAAATAATGGATCAAATGCTAAACTTATACCACATATAAGACACATATGTATATAGATTGAAGTAAAACATGTGACGAATGGAAATGCAAGGCATATTGTTATTAATAAATAATAAATAGTTATATTGTTAGATATTTAATTGATAATATTAAAATATAATTAAAATTATTATAAAAATAAAAATATATGAAAATAAAGAATAAAAATTATAATTATATATATATATTCAGAATGTAGTAAAATTGGAAGTTACATCATATATGAGACCATATTTTACTATAACAAAAAGTATTTGAGAAGCTCTACATCCTCTTCATAAAGAAAAATTACTATAGACTTTTTATTGGCATGTTTACAACTGTATGTTCTGCAAAAATGACCACATAAAAAAACAATTTTACAATATTTAATCATTCACAATGAGAGGAATTCACTTACATCGTGTTTTCCATCCTGCACTTGCATTTCCTTCTATAGACTAAGTTCTCATTGTTGGGCCTGTCAGAGGAAGATTCTCCAATTGACGATGGAGCGCATCAATTTTGTTGTTTTGATGATCAATTTGGTTTTGAAGGGCTAGCATCATGTTTGATTGTTCCACAACCTAGAGGGAGAGTTGTAGGATGAGTTTCAAAAGGGAGTGATAGTCGATGTTGTCGTTGACGGGGAGATGAGGGCAAAGAAGGCACTCAGGGGGGCCTACTCCTTCATCGTGATGCTTGTGGCGATCTGTTCGTTCCTTGCAATTGATATTTCTCCAATTTTGGACTCTATCACCTTTCATTGATGTCCCAATTTCTCTAAGTGCGCGACTTAAATAATAGAGAGAGGTTACACCAGGCAATGTCAGTGCGCTTGCAAAAGGAAATAAAAGCCTATGCCAAGAAAGCAAAAATCATGTTACCAATTTTTGCTTTATTTGCCAAAGAATTGCTTATGGGCTAGTCGCATTGCGTATTACCAAAGTCTTGACCTTCCTGGAACTTAGAGCATCCCTACCTGTGCTAATGACCTCTTGTAGATGCCTCCAATTTAAGTCATTCTGGAGATTCACCCTAAATATGCCAAATTTCATAGGGAAAGGCTTGATTACACAATGAAATCTCAAGAGACCATCCCTATCCAAGATAAGCAAGTCAGTCACATTGCGGATGACCAGGATCTTGATTTTCCTGGTACTTAAAGCATCCCTTCTTGTGTTGATTACCACTTGAAGAGACCTCCAATTTGTTTCATTCTGAAGATACTCCTTGAGTATGCCAAAATTCAGAGGGCAAGACGTAAATACTCTACAAATGCTTGAGAAACCACCCCTATATAAACTAAGCCTCAAACCTAACTTCCCATCCCATGATTGCAGATTCCAGGGATAGAGAATGCAAAACCTCACTGCTTTACACTTCAGATGGCTATCCATATCCCTCAAATAAATAAAAACTAGGGTGAAACAGGTTCTCTCCTCCATGAATGTGAAGTGATCTCCATTCCTCCCACACAAACGCAAATTTTCCTTTTGGCGTGGATGATGCAATTTCTAAGGCAGGGAGATCGTTATTCACATAATGGAACTTTAATAACTAGATCCAACCATGCAAAATTACCAAGAGAAGATTACAGGAGGGTGTGTAGCCTACATGTTGGCCCAATGCCACCTCCCAAATAAACCTAGTATCAATTAGAGTCTTAACAATAGTTAACATTGAATGCTCCCGAGAAACATTGATTCCCATGGATTTGTTAATTAATTCATACTTCTCCATGATGTTTCTAATGTTTCTATGACCTAGAAACATAGGGAGATATGCCATGTTCATTTGCAAAGTTATGGAATGCTTCTCTTGCCCTTTTTCTATTGATCTTTGTTTGGCCCTTCGTCAAACCACAAACTTGATTACCTTGTTGGTCTACCGCTAAATTATGGATTCTTAGAATATGTTAGTAGGATTTGTGTTGAAAGGATTCTAATATACTCATGATTCTTTGCAACGGAAGATTTAATTTTCTTGCTTTAGAGGTTTCCCATTTTGCAAGAAATGAAAGGTTATGAGAAAGTCCCCACAATAAGATTCCATGTTCCTTACCTAAATACAATCCTAGGAGAAGACCACACATTTATGCCATGTTGTTGGTTTCTTTACCGAGACGCCCATGCAAACTTAATTTATTGTTACTCAATGGGATCCCAAAAGATCCCTCCCTCTTATGCCACCCTTATAATATTATTTTATTAAATGATAATTTTTTTTAATATTACTTATAATTACAAAAAATATAAACATATAATACAAAAAACTATGTTGAAAATATTAGTGGGATTTTCATGTTTTTTATATAATAAAAATTAGATTTCTATGTATTCCTAATATATGTTATCACATAGTAATGTATATTTTCACCTTGTATTCAATAAACATTTATTCTTAGAGGTCTATTTGTTATTGAATCTAAATTTTAGTGAAATCGAAGATAAAAAGATATATGTTTTCTATTAATATAAATTTTAGTGGAGTAAAAATCACTTTAGATCTATCTTATTATCGATTTTCCAATCCTTGAGCGGGATCAAATCTCTTTTCACTCTAAAAGAGATTTGATCTCTCTGGATGCTTGGTAGCTATGGAGTTAAGATGAATCTAGGTTGGTTTAATTATTAATTATAATTATAATGTTAAATATAGTTATTAATTTTTTATTGTATTTTTATTTTTATGTAATTTAATCGAGTTTAAAAAGGTTTATTAATAAATTATTACTATTTTTAATCTATTTTTATTTTAATTTAATTTGAGCTAGTTAAAATGTTTAATAGAATAAGACATTAAAACATCTCTTCCATACTCGATTAAAGCATGCTTCTTAGGGCAAACAAAATAAAAACAGAATGTAATCTATTTTCTTTTTTCATTGACAACAAATAAAAATGTAACCCACCTTCATTTCTTTGTAATCTAGTAGTACATTAGAGGATGCATATAACCATGGAAAAAGGTTTGATTTTGACATTTGGTTATATTAATTCATATTTAATCTTCTTCTTCTTTTTAAACATCTATGACATCACATTGGCTTGTAGACTCTTAAATCTCCAAGATTTTATTTGGGAAGAAAGGTGAATGCTTTTAATAGAAGTGAGAAGAATGGAAAATTGGGTTTATTCTTATTTTTTTTACAGAAACGAATAGTGGATATATTAGATACTTGGTCTTAATGCCAAAAAGCAGATTACAAAAGGAGAGCCTAATTCCACAAGTGTCGCACAGCCTAGCAAGGCCGTGTCATTTATGCTTAGTTCACATCTCTTTTTAGTTGCTACTATGTGGTCAATTTCATAGATTTTCCCAAGTTTATGAGTACATATATACTGATTTAACAATAGACAGTAAAACATGACAGCTCTCTAAATTAAGGAATTGGTTCTAATGTTTCCTGTCCACCTCTGAGCAAAGCTCCAGCCATTAGAAGGGTTGCTTTGTTGGCTTCAATGTCCGCATCCTTATTATTAGCTCTCAGCTCATGGTAGAAATTCAAATTTTGGAATGAGTCTCCAAGATCTGCTATTTTTAAGATCAGCCTTGCAAGCCTTAGGTCCATTGGCTTAGAATGTATCATCATAGTGTTAATGATAGCCTGAGAATCTCCAATTGCATTAGTCTCCTTGATGTTCAACACTTCCAAAAGCTTGAGACCTTGGAAAAGAGCCAAAGCCTTAGCTTGAATGCTAGAAGCGATGCCCAAACCCCAGGCGAAGCTGTGGATCCTTATGCCATCTGGATTTAATATGACACCTCCAGTGCTAGCTCTTCCAGGGTTGCCCTTTGCAACCCCATCAAAAAATAGAGAGTGTCTTGGATGATTTGTAATCCATCCCTGGAACTCTTTTGTTGTAGCCCTTATTTGCCAATCTTTGGGGAGGGGGATACTCTTGGAAATTTTTTGGAACTGAAGATCAAGAGAAGAGCCCCAATTTATGTCTTGTTGACTTAGACTTAAATCGTCTTTATGCTCTCTCAGGCACTCTTTTAACTGGCATTTAATCTTAGCTGCCACAAGCTTGGCATCCTGTTCATGATTTCTGAAGATCCTTTTATTTCACTCAAGCCAAATCTGCCAACAAATTATTTTAGGGAGAATAGACCAAGCAGCTCTGATAATTTTGTTTTTTGGAGGGGGACCAGGATACTTTTTCAACCAATTAGCAAAAAGATCAGGAATGGAAGAAGGCAAAGCGAAGCTGGAGCTCAATGGTCCCAGCAACTCGGTCCAAATGTGCTTCGTAAAGGTACATTCTAACATCATATGAGTTACGCTTTCCTGGTTTTCCTTGCAAAGGTTGCACCTTGAAGGGCTGTGGAATCCTCGCTTCTGAAGATTATCATCAGTTAAAATTTTGGAGTGGCATAGCAACCAGTGGAAGAAGTCTATTTTTGGCAACGAGGGATGATGCCATATCCCTTTCCACGGCTCAGGGTTCGTGATCACATGAGGGCGCTCACCAAGCTTGGCGTAGCCTTGAGCTACGGCGTATCCACCAGCCTGCACACCCCATCTTCTTGAATCTCAGTTTCGTTCTAGTGTTGGAGCCAAGCCATGAAGCTTGGATAACAGGATCTCGCACTCAATAAACAAATCTGGGGGCGTTTGAATGTTCCAATCATCCCAACGTGAATCCTGCCAGGTGGAAATGTCCCACAGGGAACGTATTCTAGCCTCAATCATCCATCTGTGCAACACTTGAAGTGAATGCCAGTCTCCCAGTGGCTCGTTATTCATTACCCTATTTGTCCAAAGATTGATATGTTTTCCATTACCAGGAATCCAATAGGCATGGGCCCTGATGAGAGGACAGGCTTTAATACAGAGCTTCAGGAAGGGTGTATTTGGGTGCATTCGAGGATGGTCTAGGCAGCGGGAGCGTTGGCCTTTGAAAAAAAAAATTCCAAAGAGCCAATTGCGCGTGGTCAGGGTTAGGCACAATAATTCTCCAGATTAATTTAGCTCCCATTGAAATATTGTGGTTGCCAAGATTTTTAAAATTCAAGCCTCCTTCCAACAGTGGATTGGAGATGGATTCCCAGTTGACTAGTGGAATCTTTTTCTCATTCTGCTTGCCCCCCTTCCAAAAAAAAATTCGAATGATCTCCTCCATTTTTCTGAGAATGCCAGTGGGAGCAAGAAGGACAGAGAACTGAAATAAGGGAAGATTGTTAAGAACAGATTTGATGAGGATAGACTTACCAGAAATGTTAAGCCAGGAAAAGCCCCATGCAAGCAATTTCTTCTTGAATTTCTCCAATTGGGGGAGCCAATCTCTGTTGTAGGCTATTTTGAGAAAAACAGGGAGGCCCAAGTACTTGAATGAAGTCCAATTTAAGGAGGCGGTGAAACCAGAGGTTCTGGAAATGGAGTTGAGCAAGCTAGGAGTGGTGTTCCAGCAATAGACATGGAATTTTCCATTGTTTAGACTGCTTCCTGAAACCATACAAAACTCATCCAGAACTCCTTTAAATCTGGAGGCCATAAGCACAGAAGCAGCTCCCAATAACAAGGTGTCATCCGAAAAGAGGGAATGATTTATGTTTTTAACACCTCTTGCTATGCAGAGCCCAGTGATATCCTGATCTATCATTTTATTGTCTAAATAAAAACTAAGGACAAAGGCTTGAAGAACAAATAGAAGAGGTGAGAGAGGGCACCACTGCCTGAGCCCTCTCATGGCTTTCAAAAAATCAGCAGCTCTACCATTTACTAATGGGGCAATCCAAGGCTCCGAAATTCAAGCCCGAATCCAATTTATAAATTTCTCTCCAAATCCAATCTTATGTAAGACTTTCAGTAGAAAACTATGCCTAACTCTATCAAATGCATTTGCTAAATCAAGTTTGACAACCATACCTTTTTCATTGTGACTCAGGCTTGAGTGGGTTGCCTCTTGGACCATAATGAAATTGTCCACAACCTGTCTACCTTGAATGAATCCTCCTTGGCTTTCTGATATGATTTTGGGGAGGGTGATCTTTAGTCTATTAGCGATGACTTTGGAAATCAATTTGTAACCAATATCACAAAGCGAAATCGAGTGAAACCTGTTGAAGGAGTTGGCTCCTTTCTCTTTGGGGATGAGAGCAAGAAAAGCAGAGTTCGTGCTGCCTCCGATTTTCTGGCTAACTTGGGACTTAAGAACCATTTTGTAAAGATCTTTTTCCACAATCGATCAGCAAGTTTGGAGGAATCTAGCTGAGAATCCATCCGGCCCAAGGGATTTGTCTAGGTCCATGGCAAAAAGGGCATCCTTGACTTCGTTCTTGGTGACTTTAGCTTCAAGAAGGTGGTTCATTTCAACAATAATCAAGGAGGGGACCACGTCCATCATATCAGAGTTCTGGTCCAGATTTATATCTTCACTATATAGGCTTTTAAAGTGAAGGGAGGCTATCTTTTTGATGTTTGCATTATCCTTGTGAATGGTAGTGCCATCTTCGATTTCGGAAATGGAGTTGGTACATTTCCTTATCTAAGCTTGTTTGTGAAAGAAGGAAGATTTCTTGTCCCCTGGTTTAAGCCAAAGACTACGTGACTAAAGTCTCCAGTACTCTTCCTCAGCTAGACAAGCCTTATGATAGTTTTGCTGGAGCTGGGATTCTTTACCTAGAATCTCTTTTGTTATGTCAATTGTTTCAACTTGGAGATGGTGAATTTCCAGAGTGCGTTGAATTTTTTTCCTTTCATTGGTTGTATTGGGCAAATATTTGGCCCAGCTTTTCAAAGCCCTTTTCACTCTTCCAAGCTTCTCCTCCCAGACAAAAAAGGGGGAGCCTTTGACCGGCTGCAACCAAATGCCCTTAACTAAATGCATGAAGTCTGATTCCTTAGCCCAAAGCAAGCTAAATATGAAGGGAATTGGTCCGAGATCAAGCTGAGACACCAGTTCCAGCTTGATGGGTTTATGGTCAAAAGTACTGCATGGGAGAATGTGGACTCTAGCCTCTAATCCAAGTAGAAGAAAAGAGATTTGAAGAAAGAATCTGTCCAACCTGGTAGCAATGTGGCCAAGACCAGTTCTTTTACTAGTCCAACTGTACTTACCAGAGATTGGCTTGATGTCCAGCAAATCCAAGTCTTACATAAGGTCCTCTGCCCATTCCCTTGTCGAATCTCAAACAATGTTGCCTCCTCTCTTGTCTGCTGATAAGAGAGTGAGATTTAGATCTCCTGCAATGATGGTATTCTCAAGATTAACGAGGTCTTCTTGGTTTCTTATGGATTCCCAACATGCCTTTTTTTCCCTAGCATTCACAAGGACATACACGTTGAAGAGACTAATAATCTCTTTTGATTCTAAATGCTGCAATTTTAAGAACAGCCAGTGAGTGTTGAGGGTCTCAGAAATGACTGAGAATTCGCTAGCGTTCCAGAGAGTGCCTAACCCACCGGAAGCCCCTCGGGTTGAGATTGCTTTCGCCTCACATTTATTCCAGAGTTTCTTACTTGCTTAAAGGAAGATGAAGCCCTCCAATTTGGTCTCCTAGATAGGGAGTATGTCAGGAGCTTCTGTTCTTATTAAACTTCTAATGGCTTCTTCTTTGGTTCTGCTCCCCATACCTCTACAGTTCCAAGACACAATCTTCATCATTTGTATTTTTGGTTGGCTTCCTTGGAGCCTTGGGGTTGGTTTCTCGCCATCTTTCGTTTTGACGCTAATAGCTTCTCAAGGGTTGGCTAGCTTCCTTGGAGCTTATCTTTGAAAGCTTCCTGCTCTCTTTTTTCTCAATCTGTTTTGCGGCCTCTTGTGGATCTCCTTATCAAAGCTTGGGTTTCTCCTATTTCGCCTTCTTCCTCCAAGCCATCAGATTCTTGCTCAACTTCCTCGACTTCGACAGTGTTTCCTTTGTAACTCTCAGCAAGACTTGCCCCCTTGGGACAAGAGGGGGTACCTTTTGCGAGGGGGGTTGATTTTTGATTGTCTGCTTCCTATGTTTCCTCTATTTACGAGCTTAGAGGGGCGAATTTATTTTCTTGCTCCATTCTGTAAAGGGGTTGTTGACGAGGGGCCTACTAGAGACCTCTTCTGTTTGGACCAACATGCTTTTGGGTTTTCTTGGCACGCTTGACCTAGTTCCAACCTTCTTCTTTACCCTTATCTGGTTCAGCATTGGATGGGCATCCTCTAGCGAAGTGACCGTAGACATGGCATTTTCGGCATTTGAAAGGCAACTGCTCGTAATCTAGCTTCTGCAAGTGAGTCTAGCTTCCTACTTTGATTTTGATGGCTTCCAGAAGTCCCACTTCTAGATCTACTTCTACGCAGATTCGGGCACAGTCATATTGATCTTTGTTGTTTTCCCGGTCTATGAATTTCCCAAGGGCGTTGCCGATGTGCTTCAACGAGTCCCAGTTCCAACAATCTGGGAGGTTTGGAAGTCTGACCCACACCGGGACAACCATGGGAACGTCGACTACAGGGTCAAAATCCGGCATCCATCTATTGAGATAAAGGCCCTGGGGGCCCATGAAATAGGGGCCATTATGGAAGATCGGATCCTTGTCATCCTTAGAGGTGAATTCGAAGAGGAAAAACCCTCGTCCTAAGAAATAAGAAGTGACACTATTCTTGATCAGAGGAGCCCAGTTCTTGATGACCTAGGTCTCAGTGGACTTAGGAGAAGGCCATAATCCGGTGAACTAGCCAATGAGGGCCCGCTCAGCCAAGGATAGGGTGACTTGAATCGGGGTCTTTGGCGGCAGGGAAATTTCAGGAATGTCTTCGAGCCTCTTTACAAACTTGGTTGCTTCAGACTTTTTCTTTTGCAGCAAACCGGCCAAGAGTCGAGAGAAGGCTTCGGCAAATGAAGGCGGGTTCTGGGGGGGGGAAGAGGGCCTGCCTGGGTCAAGCCCGGGACCTCCATGGGGGCGAACCTTAGCTTACAAGCCCCTCCCAGCAACAAACAAGCCACACAAAAGCGCAAGCACTCAAAAAAGGAACTCAGGAACGACGCAGCAAGGTAGAGGGCCCAGGGCCATGGGGCCGCAGTGCAGGGGGATCTAAGTCGCAAAGGCACCAAAGCGCAGGCAACAAAAAAAAGGGCCTTTTTTATTATTCTTATTATTATTGCACAATCTTGTTATTTTTTATTTTTTTTGTTTATTTTATAGTTTTATTAAAGTGTATTTTTTTCTTCTATTTTATTTTTATTTTTTGGTACTGTTTGTTCCTTCTATTTTATTATATATCATTTTAATTTGATATATTATTATATTATTATATTCTTTTTCTTTTATTCAAGAATTTCTCTAGTATATGTTCTAATGTAATGTGTTAAACATTTTGATTGGGTTAAAATTAAATAAATTAATATATATTTACACAAACATTTATAAATCAATTTACATAAAACTAAAGAAAAAAAAAAACACAAAAAAAAAAACAAAACAAAAACAAAACAAAACAAAACAAAAACCATAAAATTAATAGTTATGATTATAATTAATAATTAAACTAGCATGGATCCATCTTAAGTCTAGATCTATGGAGCGTCCAGAGGGATCAAATCTCTTGATATGCAAACCTCTTTTAGAGTGAAAAGAGATTTGTTCACTCTCTGCCCCCTTGATAGATCTACAGTTAAGATGGATTTAAGTTGGTTATAGTGAGAAGTGTGTTTATTTTGAAATAGGATTTTCAAAAATTTACTTATGTTGATAGGTGTGTTTATTTTGGAATAATATTTTCAAAGTTTTAATTTAAATCTGGATAATTATTCGGTAGATGGTAGGGATTCAACCTCCACAAAATATTCTAGAATATTCTTTATAATATTCACAAATAATTTTTTTATCTCCTAAGTAGTTATGTCATTTTTAAACTTTTAATTAAATTGATTAATTAAGCAAAATGACATATGAACAAGTGTCATATGAAATGAGTTATATTTTTTTGGGCATGTGGTATTGATAAGCTATTGTATTGGCTCATAGTCTTATAAAGAATCCTATTGCAAATTAAAAATCTCTAAGTGTCATACGAAATGAGTTATATTTTTTTGGGCTTGTGGTATTGATAAGCTATGGTATTGGTTCTCTATGGTAAAGTGGGAGCGAATCTCCATAATTAAGAATCTTGTTACATTTTTTTAATGTATATATATTTAACTTATATATGAGCCTAGATTCATCTTAACTCTAAATCTATCAAGCGTCGAGAGGCATCAAATCTCTTGAGCTGCAAACCTCTTTTTTGAGTGCAAAACTTGAGGAAATGTTTGCACCTCGAGATATAAAATAATATTAAAGAAATTTATTATTTTGTTGATTTTGTTGATCATTAATAACTCTATAATTAATAAAATAATAAAGTTAGTTAAGTTATATAGTATTTTTTATGATTTTTTTACTAACCATTGCCCAACCACCTGAGAGTTAACCCTATTAATTTAATAATATTAATATTTAATAATAAAGATTTCTAGTTAGTTATTTTTTATGATTTTTTTAATATTTGGCAATGTGAGATGTATCGTGAAGCAAGTGTTTTGAGGTTTATCATAGGTTTTAATTTATATGGATGCCTTAGTTTAAATTATTTGGTTTAATTATGTTGGTATGTGTGTTTATTTTGAAATAGGACTTCCAAAATTTTAATTCAATTATCAATAATTAATAGGTGGTTGGCAGGGATTTAACCTCTAAGAAATATCCACAAAATATTTTAGTGCTAGTTAGGATAGAGGGTTGCAATTTAAGTAGTTACGCTCATATA